>MCJB01042756.1:61497-115005 GCA_002018475.1 Nicotiana obtusifolia
GCCCCCCCCCCCCCCACACACACACACATAAAGCGAATGATCACTTTAAAATTGCGAAGATGCCCAAGTTGCCCAGTGGTCGCAAATACGACCAAAATGTTCGCAAAAGCGAACCTTTTCCTCGCAAATAATAGGTCACCAGCCTAGGCCCCTACTCGAAAATGTGAATACATGTTCGCAAAAGTGAGGCTCACAAATGCAAGCTAGACCTCGCAATTGCGAGATCTGCAACAGACACCAGAAACAGGAGATGCACCAGCAATCCACAAACCATCCTAACTCATCTGTAACGCCTCCGAGTCCCTTGGGCTCCAAACCAAATATGCAGACAAGTGTAATAATATCATATAAACTTTTTCTCTACCTCAAATCTTCAATATAACCTCAAATAACAAGAATTGATGATCAAAATTTATGATTTTCGACTTGTAAACTCATTTTTACAATTTTTCACGTAACACGCAGAAATGCGCTCGGTATACCCAGGACCACAACTAAACATGCGTACAAGACAATAAATATCATATGAACCTGCAGAAATCGCCAAAACACTGATCCGGGGTCGTTTACACAAAATGTTCACCGTGGCCAACTCTAACCTCATTTTTAGTCAAAATTTTTATTTTCTTCATAATTTCGCATAAAAGCTTTTTCGAAAAGCGACACAGACCATGCGTGCAAATCAAGAAATATCAAATGAAGCTATGGGAGGTCTCGGATCATGAAAATTAAGGTTAGCACTCAAAACAACCTATCGGATCATCACACTCTTATTTATATATATATATATATTATATATATATGTATATTGTTTATTTAATATATATATATATATATATATATATATATATTGTTTATTTCACAATTAGTTGTAACTTATATTGTTTGACTTACCTAGTGGGTTGGATTAGGTGCCATCACGACTTAATAGAATTTTGGGTCATAACAGTTGATATCAGAGCACTAGGTTCGTAGGTTCTACAAGTCATGAACAAATGTCTAGTACAGTCTTGCGGATCAATATGATGACGTTCATTCCTATCTTCGAGAGGCTACAGGGCATTTTAGGAAATATCCCTTATTTCTTTACTTATCATGCGACCGTGTTTCAGCTTGAAACCTGCAGCTTTGATTCTTCCTATTCATCTGTATATGATATGGAGCAATAAGTATCAACGTGCGCTGACAGCTTGTGATGTTGCAGATGGGCTGCAAAGGGTTGTGGATGCTTGATTACCATTGCGATATGTGTTCCAAGCTTAGATGTTGATGTTTTGATAGATCTTCCAGTTGTTCGTTTGTGGGATGAAGCGGATTCTTATATCTTGTTGATGAGCGTAGACTCGGGAGTATTAATCGGCTGCATAGTTGTTGTGACCATGGTGGGGTAATTGGAAGGTGTTGATTTAAGTCTAGTCTATGGTTATCTCCTGCGTAAAGATTTGAAGTCATGTGTTTCCTATGAGGCTTCTATTCACTAGAATGCATACACAATTATTAGAGCAATTGAGAAAATTGGCTTGACTGTCACAAAGATGAGAAAGCACTAGGCAGAGTCTGGGGAGTGTTTGATAATAGGCGCTATGTGAGTTTACGAAGTATTCAGCTAATTAATAGTGCGGGGCCAAGGCAGCTATGAAGGAATGGTACTACGAATTACTGACGATAAGTCCTATAGATTCAAGCTAAGTGGGGGAGTCTGCTATCGACAATCGAATTGCAGGGTCATGTGTTATATCAGTTTCTGGACTAAGGGACGATCGTGGAGTAGGTATGATTTGAGAAATGTGTCATCGAGGATGATTTCGAGTAAGGGATTTGCTGGGAACATGATGTAATATTCCTTAGAGGTACATAGAGGTTTTTGCGATGATTCGAGCTTGATATTCGTTATGGATGAAATGTGCATGGAAAAGGAATCGCTTGGCTGCTTCTTTGGATATTCATGTGCTAGTAAAGCGTGTGTTATTCAGTGCGTATTGGCTGTGTATCGGGGATTAGAGCAAGGTGAATGGCTATCGAAAAGGTTCGGATGAGTTCAAGATTCATATGTGGTATTTAAGAAATTTTGGATTTGTGTATAGCTAGGGCTTGCGAAAGGTAGTGGATGGTGTCTAGAACTACGGTACTTCTATATCGATATGGACTTGGCATGGCAGTACTAGAGAGATGCAAGAACGACTTCGGATTCATCGAAGGTCCCGTCAGAGCGAGCATTTCAGATTTAGTAACTTTTGGGTTTGGCAGTCTGCGTGACTCGGTTGAGCTAGAGGAAGTCAGTTTTAATGACTTGATTATGTGTTAAAGGGTTTCGAAGAATTCACGATGCTTATCGGCACGGCTCATGGTTGATGTCTTCTACGGGTATAGAAAGTGTGTTGCGTGTGGTGATGTCCTCTCGAATTGAGTTAAATGAAAGGTTCTTGGTTGATGACATGGTCATCCTACTAGTGATTTAAAGTTGATCATGAAGTTTTCGTATTTTCGCAAGCTAGCATGATAGTAGCGGTGCGCCGTGTGGGATTGAAAGTTGTGAGTACAAGGTTGTAATTTAGTTTTGAAGGGAAGTTTATGAGTTCTTGATGGCACAGATGATTTCAGATGTTTAAGAGAATGCTAGCACTATTTTATGTCGCCTGAGTAGAGTGTGCAATGTAGGAGGCGCATTGTGTTTTGACTTACGGATGCCTGACTAGTGGTACAGTGATCGCTTGGTTTTGGGCCGCTGATGTTCAGGTTTTTCTACGTGGCACAGAAGACCTATGTGAGTATTTTCCATGAGATGATTATGTATCAATAACTTGAGTAGTCGAGTTGGGATCAGATATAGAGATTCCGGTATTCTTGAGGTTTAGAGACTGAATGTTCACGTAGGTAGACTATTCCTTGCTTGTGGACTGTGAAGATATGATAAGAATTGGATAGCTGTTGGTATGTGTTATGGATAGGTTGCTATGGACTTTTGGGAGGTTGCTTACCTGTTTGGGGATGATCGGAATTGGTTTGGGGGCTATTTGTAAGCCTAATAAGACTGGGTATTCTATATTAGATCGGGTTTGCTTACTCTTATGCAACTGTTACCACAGGTATATTAACGGGCAGAATGGATGTTATTCGTGCCCTGGTCTATGTTATATGATTCTCTCTTATACTATGACGGGTTGTGAGGCTACTTGATAATTGCACGCATGTTATATATGAGCGAGATGGCTTTTATTATGTTGATTTGCTTATTGCTTCCTAGTTATGCTCGCCCTTTTTTTGTATTGTAGTATATCTTCTCATCTCCCCACAGTTATACTTGTGCACGTTATCATGTTTGATGTTGACGCACATGTGCTTAGTGACCACGAGCATTATGGCTCGATCGGTATCCCTATGTGGATTGATATGTTTGGGATCAGGTTGCGTGCTACAACGGAGTTATGTGGGATACCCTTCCTTATGTTTATTTCGTGTGTTTTGTTTTCCCTTTATGGGATGAGTTCATGAAATTATTCTTTTGTTGTTATATCAATTGTACTTGCTGGATAGTCCTCGAACCTTGTTTTCTTTTCATTTTTTGGATATATCTGAGTTATTTCTTGTTTGGTGTACGGCCCACGTTGTGTGAGGTTCAATGTGAATTTTGGTGTGAATTGTCAGTTGGGCTGCTTGTATTGGTGAAACGAGGTTATTGGACTTGGGATTTGCACTATCATACTACGGTAAGGAATGTTGGAAGTATAATACCGTATATCCGCTCAAAATTTGTTAATGGTTCTCGTCGTAGGAGAACTCCACGACTTGTTGATTGGATGAGTAGGTATGAGTTTCAACATGTTTCTTTCATCATTGGTAGAGTATGAAGGTTTGGAATAATATTTTATTTGATATGAGATTTGTTACTGATACCGGGTTTGGTAATGGGCAGCTATTGCGGTCAGAGATATTGTTATGGGCATATGAGCGATGGGCGACATTGTGTGGTTATATCCTGTGAGTAGACTTATGATTTTTTGTAGCTGGTTGAGATTGATACATTATGTGTATGCGAGAATCGGATCTTAGAAGAAGTCGTGGATGGTGAAATTTGGTTCTAAGGCTTATCAGTTAAGGTTAAAGGAAGAATCATCAATCGAGATTGTGTAGATGGGCTTTTATGGATTGAGGTGACGTGGGATCACCCATGAGTAAGTGTATGGCGAGTCTATACAGTAACTTGATGGCTTTAGAATGACTCTTGGCACGTATAAGGACGAATATATGTTTAAGTGGGGTGGAATGTAACGACCACCTATCGTTTTGAGATTTAGCATTCCATTCGCTGGTTTGAGTTAGAAAAGTTGACGAAGCTTTAAGTTGGAAGCTATAAGTTGAAAAAGTTGACCACGGTTTGATTTTTGAGTAAACGACCTCAGAATCAGGATTTGAAGGTTGGAATAGGTTCGCAAGGTGAGTTCAGACTAGTGCGCATGTTTGGGTTGAGTATCGGGTAGTCCGGGAGTAATTTGACACTTATTGTCGGAAGTTTGCCTTCTGAAGGTTTTTGAATTTGCTAAGTTTGACTTGGAGTGGACATTGTTGCTATTGGACTCCATTTGGTATTTCGAGCCCTGGGACAGGTTCGTGTTGTCATATTGGACTTGTGTGTGAAATTTGATTCCATTCCAAGGTATTTAAGAGCGATTTGGACACTTGAGTCACATACTAGTTAAGTTTAAGAAAATTAGATGACCACGGTCAAATAGTGGATTAACAAGCTCAGATTCATGATTTAAAAGTTTCAACAGGTTTGTATGATAATTTTGGACTTTTTCGCAAGTTTTGGTTAGATTTCGATGAGTTTCGGATGGGTTTGGATTGTGTTGCGCTCTTATTTAATGATTCGATGTCGTTTCTTTGGGCTTAAAGGATACCATATTGATAAAATGACCTTTTATTTGTGATTATATTTGAACCATTGGATCTTTATTTTAATTACGGAACCATAACAACGAAAATCGTCGAATTCCGAGATCGTAAGAGAGAGATATGCCCATTTCCGTGTCGGAAAAGATTGTTGGTTTTAAGTGCGAACTTTTGTTCTTCGCGAGCTGTAGAGAGGTCACCGCAAACGCGAAGAAGAAATTCTTGGTTGACCGTTAAACACTAAAAATTTATCTTCGCGAACGCAAAAGTGTCCCGAGAAGGTGAAGAACAAAATCACCTGGGCAGTGTTTTAAGTTGGCAAATCGAACATTTTAGTATTTTGAGCATATCTTGAGTTCTAGAGGTCTGTTTGAGGTGACATTTGTGGCGTTGTTCTCATCTAAACTAGGGGGTAAATATCTAACCTTTATTTTAATGTTTTTCGATGATTATTTTGTTGGTTATTATTTTTATCCGTGATTGGATTGTAGAAATTGAGGTTCTAAGCCCCAAAATTGAGAAATTGTAAAACCTTGATTTGATGGTAAATTCATGGACGAAATTGGATGATCTTCTGGATATATACTATATAAATTATGGATAATATTTATTCGATAATTTTGAGAATTCGAGCATGCGAGCTCGGGGTTGACGTTTGTTGACTTTTTGTGCGTGGTTGAGATTGTTTCTAAATGATAAATTATAGGTTCTTCAGTATGTTTTGATTGGTTTTCATGTTCTTTGACTAGTTGTGGAATGTTTGGCATTGTTTTGAGGAGTTAGATTGGTGTTGGAGCTGGTTATTGAATTTTGGAGCAAGGTAAGTCTCTTGTCTAACCTTGTGGGAGGAGAATTTACACCATATGTGCTATATTTATTATGTGCTACGTGTTATGGAAGCTACACACGTATGAGATGACGAGTGTTTGTGCGTATGCTAGAATTCCTTATTGTGTCCGGGTAGACTTAGACTCACGGCATGCTTTAATTGTACTATTTGAGTTATTCTTGCATGTTTAAATGCCTTAATTACATTTTGGCCTGAGTCTAGACTTGTGTAAGTATCGGACTATCTATTTTAGATACTTGACAAGCTATTTGATTTGTGGTGGACATTATACTTCCTTTCTACGGATTTTTTCCGCGTTGTGCGTATTCGTCCGAAAGTTTTCTTGAAATGTATAACTCACACGTATATTCGTGAGTGGGGCTAGTGAAATATCAATGTTTCATATTTTAATGGGATCGGGCTGAACGCCTCAGTGATACTCTTATGGGATCGGGATATTTGCTTCAGCGATATTATCTAATACACTCTTATGGGATCAGGTCATTCGCCTCAGTGGTATCATGTAACACACTCTTATGGGATCGGTCTCTTCGCCTTGGCAGAGTACATATTCTTATGGGATCGAGATATCTGCCTCTGTACAGTACATATTCTTATGGGATCGGTCCTTTCGTCTCGACAGAATACACTATTCTTATGGGATCGGGTCATTTGCCTCGGCAGAATCGTGCATAATATTCGATAAGGATTCAGTGTATCGATGATTTTATTAGACTTGAGACATGATATTTTAGTGGTTATTATCCCGACATACATTCCATTTGTGGTAATATTCGGTACTCGAGGATTTTGTGTTTACTCATCTGTTGAGGATCGTTTTTATGTACATATATTTTTCTTCACTGTTTTACTTGCCACACTCTGTACCTGTCTACTTTTATTGTACTTGATTTATTGGACCACTACTAGGTATCGATATCGACCCCTCGTCTCTATTTCTTCGAGGTTAGGCTAGATACTTACTGGGTACATGTTGATTTACGTACTCATACTATACTTATGCACTGATTGTGCATGTATTGAGATAGGTACATTTGGTGGTCATTTGGGCGCATAAGCACAGCTGCTGAGGAGAGTTTGTGGTGAATGTCATTCCATGTTATGATTCGCAGCACACGGAGTTCCTGTCCTAGTTATTTACCATATTCTTTCTATTTTTATTTCAAACAGATGTTGTAGTGGTGTTGTATTTATTCTAGTAGATGCTCATGCACTTGTGACATCAGATTTTGTGGATTTAGATTTTGCTCCTTGTTGTATTCCGCTATGATTTCCCGGTTTATATTTTGGCCTCATTCAGCAGGGTTGTTAGGAGGACTTCCCTTTCTTGATTCCTTATCGTGCGACTTGACTTCGGTTGAAGCTTATGTCTTCAGTTCCTTCCTATTCATTCTAACACAATGTTGAGCACTTGATATCGGTTGGGCATCGAGGAGTTGTGGTGGTACTATAGGTGTGTATGGGATGTTTTTCCCTTCATTATGAGGGAAGGATATTATCATTGCCTCGTGGTAGGGTGTTTGATCGTTTCAGTCCAGTGTTGGTGTTGCCCACGGGTTAGGGCTATGCACGGTAAAATGTGATGTTTCTCACATTGTTATCGCATAGTGTTGGTGTAAATGATAAAGAGATTACTTGTGTGTTGTGGTAATGAATGGTTCTTGATCAGGATTATTTGGTTCATGATTGTGGAGTCTGGTATTCGTTCCAGTGCAGGAGAGGCATTTGGTCTACGAATGTCCAGGCCTTGGTTGACGGAGTTGCGGGATCGGGTATTTCTGAATTTGGTGAAGTTCTTGCTTGTGTTGTTGTGCAGTCGTCCTTATTTGAGGGCACTAAGGCTCGTCAATATGGTGGTTCTAATTTGTTTGTCCTTGGGGCACGGATTTTCCAAGTGGTGCCTAAGAAGCGGTTATCGGAGATGATAGTGTGTTGCGACTTCAAGGTCGAATCTTTTCTAGTGTTGATGGCATCCTATTCGTCCCGGTGCCATGGAGATGGATCGCGATTTGGGGCGGCATTATTAGTGGTGGAGCATGAGAAAGGACATGGGCGGATGTGTCTCGCGGTGGCTGGGTTGTTAGTAGGTCAAGTATGAGTAGTAGAGATCGAGCAGGTTGCTTCGGAAGTTGGCTAGACCGGAGGTGAAGTGGTAGCGTGTTCTATGGATTTTGTGGTGGGGTATCCACATGCTTGAGCAAGGTTAATGTGTTTGGGGTCATGGGGAGCAAGTGAATAAGTCTATGTACTTCATTTGAGATGGTGGCTTCTATAATTGGGAAGTTCGAATGTGACGAGAGGAGTTGACCGGGATGCGGAGCAAATGCGAATGCATGAATATCACTTTTGGGATGCAATATAGTCTCGAGCTTTTAACGTGTTGTTAGTTGATGTTAATAGAATGAACGGACTCTTACAACTGGTGAATGAGTGTAGACTCAAGAGTATTAACTGATTTCATAGTGGTTATAACCATGTCAATGTAGATCATAGATGTCGATATGAGGTTACACAAGTGGACTATCTCATGTGAGGAGGTTAGGGGTTGCATGATTTCTGATAAAGTTCCTATGAAGAATTTTACCTTTTATCCAATGTGGTGCATGTACTATGATGTGGGTCTGGATTGCTTGAGGAAGATTGTGCGACTATAAGGAGATTGAGTGTGCATTTGGGACTGATCGGGATTTCTTATACTTAAAGCAACATGAGCTTATGAGGAATTTAGCTAAGTAACAGTGCGAGATTGGGGTAACGAAGGAGGAGAAGTAATTGTGGGTCCTTGGGTTATATAGTTGTGGCTTAAAACTAAGTAGGGGAGCCTATCGTCGATGATTGGGTGACATGGTCATGTGTTTTTGTAGTTTCTAGATTTTTGTACATTGGTGGGTTAGTTATGACCGAGGAAGAAGACATCAGGGGTAATTCGAGCAAGGAATTTGATGGATATTAATTACATTTTGCATTATCGATCTAGGTGAAGGTCGTAGAGTGACTCAGATGTTATACTTCTTTGTGAATGTAATGTGCAAGGGAAAGAATTCATTCAGTTGCTTCTTTTGAGTATTTGTGTGCTAATGAAGCACTAGTTGTTTGGTTATATATTCAAGACTAGCTTAGAGTGGGCGACTCTCAATAATGGTTCCAGTGGGTTCAAGATTTAAGGTGTGGTGCCTAAGGATTTTCTGGTTCGTTGCGTGGCTAAGGATTGAGTTTGGCAGCAGAGTGTGAGAGAGACTTGGGGTAATTCTACATCATTGTTAATTCTGTGATGTGGTGTTAGAGAGATGGCAAAAAACAACTTGGGGTTCATAGAAAGTCCCTTCAGAACGAGTGTATCAGTTGGAGGTACTATTGAGTGCACGAGAGGGTGTAAAATGGCTTATAGGTATTAGGTGACGTGGTCTTGTGATTTGGGGTCACTCGGGATGAGTGTCGATTGAAATCCATTGTGTGCTGGAAAGAGAAGTGTTATTTTGAAACCAAGTCAAGAGGAAATCCGCAAGAGGTTGGATCAGTTTAGCAGTGGCTTGGATCATCATAGTAAGGAAAATGATCGGTTCCGTCGGTATGATAAGGCCATAAGGTGTTTCGTGGCTCTGCTTGTAGGTTTGGCAGTGTGCCTGACTTGGTTGATTTAGAGGGATTCAGTCCGATGGATTTGTTATGTGCAGATGGGTCCCGAAAAGTTTATGATGGTTTCGACCACGACTTGAGATTTGCGTCTGCTTCAGTTATGAAAAGCTGGTGGTGCATTGCAATTTTTCTTCTAGGATGAGTTAAGTGAACGGGTTTCAATCGATGAAAGTTTGTTCAGGTTTTGAAAGTTGATTGTATGTGTCATAGATAAGGTTATTGCGGATCTTTGGAAGGCTATTGACCTATTTTGAGATGACCGAAATCGGTTTAGAGGTCCATTAGTAGGCCTAATGTGAATGTATATTCTACACCAGATTGGATATGTTTATTCAGCACAACATTTGTCTATGGATAAGTCTTCGGGCCTGGTGGATGTTATTTCTGTCATCATCTATTTCATATGTTACTCTTTCATGCTATGTGGGTTGTGAAGCGGCTTGATTTTTTTTCACATGCGTGTTGTGGTCTTGTATAGGCTCTGTGGTGTTATAGGAGCAAGATGGCTCTCGAGATGTTGGGTTGTTTATTACACCTTAGACATGCTTGGCCTTTTTCGTAAGCGCATTATGCTATCCGTCTCCCTAGGTTATGTTTATACACTTGGTGTGCTTGTTGTTGATGTACGTGTGTCTAGTGAGTGTGAGCATTTTTGGCTCGACAAGTAATCCCGTGCGGAGTATCATGTGTGGATCGGGTGGCACACCGCTATAGTTATGATGTTTGGATCGGGTTGCATGCTGCAACGGTGAGGTGTTGGGTACAATTACTTATGCTTATCTTGTGTGTTTTACTTCTCCTTTGTGGGGTAGATTCATAGCATTTTTCGTGGTTGCTAAACTCGCAATGTGTGCTGGATAGTTCTAGTACTTGGGTTCCTTCCCTTATGGGTCATACTTTAGTTGTGGCTTGTTTAGTGCACGAATCGCATTGTATGGGATTTTCAATGGTACCTTAGTAGCTTGTACTGGGTGAGATGAGGTTGTCAGACCAGGAATAAAAATAAATTTGTATAATATATGTCTGGAGGGGGAATGTTGCTAATGAGTTCAGAATGCGGCAATGTGTGTTTTTGTCGAACGAAAGAACTCCATATTTTTTATTTGATGAGTGGTTATGAGATTCTGCACATCTCTTTCATTGTTGTAGTATTGCAAGGGTTGGATCAAAACTTTTATGTGTCACGAGGTTTATTGTTGGTACCGGATTCGAAAAATTTATAACTATTATAGTTGGAAGTTATTGCCATGGACATATGAGTTATGCGGTAAATCATGTGGTTACCTCTTAGGTGTATAATTATGCCTTTGATACGGCTTGTCGTGATTGATACAGTGTATGTACATATGAATCAGATCTTAGAGGAAATTTCAAATGCTGGAATTTGGTTCTAAGGCTTGTGGGCTAAGGTCGCAGGGAAATCTTCAATCGAAGGTGTGCTAATGTGCTTATATGGATTAAGGTGGCATGGTTATGTGCATGATGAGTAATACAGTGATTTGGCAGCTTGGGAACAACTCTTGGCATGTTCGAGGACGAACACATGTATAAGTGGGGGAGAATGTAACGATCCCACCAGTCATTTTGAGCTTTTGCATGTCGTTCGGCTGTTTGAGACCTTGAGTAGTTTCACGTTATGCATTATTACTCGCATATATGGTTGGTTTCAATTTTCAAGATGTTCGGAGTTGATTTGGAAGAATAACTCGCAATTCGGAAGCTTTAAGTTGAAGAGTTGACCAAGATTTGACTTTTGAGTAAACAACCTTGGAATCCGGATTTGATCATTCCAATAGGTTTGTAAGGTGGTTTTAAACTTGCGTGTATGTTCGGGTCGAGTATCGTGTAGTCCGACAGCAATTCGATGCTTATTTTAGGAAGTTTGCATTTTGAAGGTCTTTAAATTTTCTAAGTTTGACTTGGAGTGAACTTTGTTGTTATCGGATTCCATTTGATATTCCGAGCCTTAGGGCAGGTTCGTGTTGTCATATTGGACTTGTGTGTGTTCCATTCTGAGGTGTTTAAGAGTGATTCGAACACTTGAGTTGCATACTAATTATGTTTAAGATAATGAGTTGACCACGGTCACATGGTGGACTTAACGAGCTTGGATTCCAATTTAAAAGTTTCAACGGGTTTGTATGATGATATTGGACTTGTCCGCAAGTTTTGGTTAGATTCCGATGAGTTTCGAATGGGTTTGGATTGTGGCGCGCTCTTATTTGATGTTTCGACGTCATTTCTTTGGGCATAAAGGATACCATATTGATAAAACGACATTTGGTTTGTGATTATATTGAACAATAGATCTGTATCGTAATTACAAAACCATAACAACGAGAATCGTCAAATTCCGAGATCGTAAGAGAGAGTTATGCCCATTTCCATGTCGGAAAAGATTGTTGGTTTGTAGTGCGAATATTTGTTCTTCGCGAACGCTAGAGAGGTCCCGCAAACGTGAAGAAGTAATTCTTGGTTGACAACACTAAAAATTGCTCTTCGTGAACGCGAAGGTGTCCGCTAAGGCAAAGAACAAAATCACCTAGGCATTGTTTTAAGTTGGCAGATCGAGCATTTAGTATTTTGAGCATATCTTGAGTTCTAGAGCTCCGTTTGAGGTGATTTCTGCGACGTTGTTCTAGTCTAAACAAGGGGGTAATCTCTAACTTTTATTTTGATGTTTTCCCTTGATTATGTTCGTTGGTTATTATATTTATCCGTGATTGGATTGTAGAAGTTGGGGTTCTGAACCCCAAAATTGAGAAATTGTAAATCCTTGATTTGAGGGTCATTTCATGGACGAAATTGGATAATTTTTTGGATATAGACTATATAAGTTATGATAATATTTATTTTCGATAATTTTCAGAATCCAGGCATGCGGAACCGGGGTTGAATTTTGTTGACTTTTCATGCTGGGTTGAGAATTGTTTCTAAATGATAAATTATAGGTTCTTGAGTATGTTTTGATTAGTCTGCATGTTCTTTGGCTAGTTTCGGATCGTTTGGGATTGGTTTGAGGTGCTAGAGAGGTGTTGGAGCAGGTTATCGAATTTCGGAGCGAGATAAGTCTCATGTCTAACATTGTGAGGGGGAATTTACCCCATAGGTGCTATATTTATTATGTGTTACGTGTTATGGGAGCTACGCATATATGAGGTGACGAGTGTCCGTGCATATGTTAGAATTCCTAATTATGTCCGGGTAGACTTAGACTCACACTATGATTTAATTGTACTATTTGAGTTCTTCTTGCCTTTTTAAATGTCTTAATTACATTTTGGCCTGAGACTAGATTTGCGTAAGTATCAGACTCATTGTTTTAGATACTTGACGAGCTATTTGATTTTTGGTGGACATTATACTTTCTTTTTACAGATTTCTTCCGCGTTGTGTGTATTCGTCCAAAAATTTTCTTGTATTTTATACTTACACGTATATTTGTAAGTAGGGCCAATGAAACGTCAAAGTTTCATATTCTAATGGGATTAGGT
Source organism: Nicotiana obtusifolia (assembly GCA_002018475.1). Classification (NCBI taxonomy): domain Eukaryota; kingdom Viridiplantae; phylum Streptophyta; class Magnoliopsida; order Solanales; family Solanaceae; genus Nicotiana; species Nicotiana obtusifolia. The sequence goes on from MCJB01042756.1 coordinate 74,368, forward strand.
TGAACGCCTCAGCAATACGCTTATGAGATCGGGTCGTTCGCCTCGGCGGTAATATGTAATACACTCTTATGGGATGGGGTCGTTCGCCTCGACAGTATCATGTAACAAACTCTTATGGGATCGGTACGTACGTCACGACGGGATGCCATACCATCACTCTTATGGGATCGGACTGTTCACCTCGACAGAATCATGCGTAATATTCGATAAGGAGTCAATGTATCATGAGTTTCTTTGGCTTGGGACGTGAAATTTTAGTGGTTATTTCCCTAACATGCATTCCATTCGCGGTAATATTCGGTACTCAGATATTTTGTGTTTACTCATCTGTTGAGGATCGATTTTACGTAAATATGTCTTCACTGTTTTACTTGCCATGCTCCATAGCTATCTACTTTTATTATACTTGATTTATTGGACCACTAGTATATGTCGGTGTCGATCCCTCGTCACTACTTCTTCGTGGTTAGACTGGATACTTGCTGGGTACGTGTTAATTTATGTACTCATACTACACTTCTGCACTGATTGGTAAGTACTGAGACAGGTATATTTGGTGGTCATTTGGGTGCATAAGCACAGCTACTGAGGAGACTTTGTGGTGAGTTGCATTCCATGTTACGATCCGCAGCACGCGAAGTCCCAGTACTAGTTATTTACCATATTTTGTCTATTGCTATTCAGACAGATGTTGTAGTAGTGTTGTATTTATACTAGTAGATGCTCATGCACTTGTGACACCGGGTTTTGGGAATTTGGGTTCTGCTCTTGGTCGTATTCTACTATGATTTCCTTGTTTATATTTTGGCTTCATTCGAACATTTAAAATAATTAGATCTATATATCCTTTGAAAATGAATTATTTTCACTCCTTATTTTTTATTCGAAATGCATTTTGGATTAACTAATGATGTGTTGATTTAATTGTTAGCTTGCCTAACGGAGCGTTGGGCGCCATCACGGGGAGTTTTGGGACGTGACAAGAACATGAAGAGAAAGACTTACCTAGTGTATTTCTGCCAAGAATTATCTAGTTTCGAGACTTTTGAGTCTATGGATACAAACGAATTGTTATCTCTTCATATGGCAAGCAATCTGGTGCTAGAAAAAGGAGGATCCTCAAACGGAGATGGGGACCAAGTAGATCAACTTGACAATGAAGGCTGGACTCTAGTAACTCGCTATAATCGTCGCAAAGTAAGCTCATAAAAGGAGTTGGCTAAATGACAAACTAGAAAAAAATGGTGAGAAAGCCCAAAAAGGGAAGTGCAACTATGCAGTCAAAGAAGGAGAAAATAGAGGGCAACTACCACCACGTCTACCCATAACATTTGAACAACTTTTACCAAGCTAGTTTCGCACCCAATTCATCTTTGATGACGTCAAAGCTTTGTGTTGCAACATTGATGAGGAAGGAGCAAAAAGAGCAACCTTATCATGTCCATCATCTGATGACACTCTAAATTCTTCTTATAAAGCTGAGGATGCTCGTGCAACCAAAATCACATAATCTTCTTATAAAGTTGTGGATACTTGCATGGACAAAATCACATCATCGTGTCCCTTACCAGAATACCATGCAATGTCTTCTCATGAAGCTGTGGATGCTTGCATGGCCAAAATCAGTTTCATCAATGATGATATTCTACTTGGTGAAACATTGCACAATCATCCTTTATTTATAGTGGGATATGTGCTCGAGCAGAGGATAATTAGAATCTTGTTAAATGAAGGATCCAAAGTCAACATTCTTCCCATCCGCACAATGAAGGAACTTGGCATCTCAAACGAAGAACTCTCTAAAAGCCGCTTGACAATTCAAGGATTTAATAAAGAAGGGAAAAAGGCCCTAGGTTCTATCAAATTAGAGGTTGACATTGGAAAGATGGTGGCGAGCCCATGAATGCATGTGATTTACTCAAAAACTTCATACAAAATATTTCTCGATAGGACATGGATACATGCGAACAAAGTTGTCTCATCCACATACTATTAATGCTTGAAGTATCACGAGAGTAAAATTAAAAAAAAATAATTGCTGACGACAAGGCATTCACTGAAGTTGAGTCATATTTCACTGATACAAAATTCTACTTGATAAACTATATTGCGAGGGAAGTCAAAGTTAGCGACATCACGAAGGTTAAAAGTGATGACATTGCAACGACCGAGAATGTTGAGTCCTTGATCAAAAGAGCTGAGATGACAACTGGTAAGGCAGAGATTGTTTGCTAAAGGAGGTCAAAAGCCGCCAATATGAATAAGGTACCTCTAGCGGATATTGCATCTTCAAGTAAAAAGGTTTACTTGTCTTAATTGGTGAGCAGTATTTCTTATCCACAATATAATCCAAACACCAACCGCAGGCACCCTATCTGTCAAGGATATATACGATCTAGAACAATAAAATAGCAGCATATTCTTGCACACATCAACAACAGCTACAGCGACTACTTGGCTCTACATGCCTAAGTATACATAACACATTAGAACATTACAAATTGGTAAATATTCATGACATTTCATAGGTCATATCTTTAATAAACGTGTACTTATAACCCCAAGAAATTGACATACTTAAAACGGGTCTTGGCATATGATGCTGAAGACATCCAGTGGCAAAAACCAAAAAGTAAAAGTTGAAAACAAAGATAAAATAAGTGAAATATATGTATTTGCTACTACTAGTAACACTAACTAACTATGACTTGGACTTCAAGTAGTTGTTCAGAACATCCATGACCGATCCAAAATCTGCTTTTACTTCCACAGGTGGATTAGCAAACCGAGAAGCCATATCTGTGATCTCCTTAGAATGATATTCAATCTTGGACTGAGTAAACTTCAATCCATGAGCTGTGCTTACAACCACAGTTCTATCAGTTGGAGCAATAACCCCACTATTCCTAAGCTTCATTAGTGCAGTTAAAGCAACCCCTGTGTGTGGACATATAAACATCCCAGTTGAATCAGCAAGTGCAGTAGCATCCATTAATTCTTCCTCAGTTGCCTCTTCCACTATCCCATTTGAATTCTTGAGTGCATAAACTGCTCTGTCAATAGAAACAGGGTCACCAATCTGTATAGCTGAAGCGAATGTTGTATTTGCCTTAACTGGCTGAAAATTAGTCCACCCTGACTTGTAATGCATATATAAAGGATTAGCATTTGCAGCTTGAGCACAAACCAGCTTTGGAATCCTATCAACTAACCCCATTTCTTGACACATTTTGAACCCTTTGTAAAAAGCATAAATGTTACCTAAATTCCCACCAGGAATAATAACCCAATCAGGTACTTCCCAATCAAACTGCTGCAAAATCTCAATTGCTGCAGTCTTTTGCCCTTCAAGCCTCAAACTGTTTAAAGAATTAGCCAAATATATAGGCAACTGTGAAGTAACTTCACGAATCAGTTTCATACATCCATCAAAATCTGTGTCAATGCTGATGACAAAAGCACCATTGGCTATAGGCTGAACCAACTGCGCCATTGAAATCTTATTTGCTGGCAAAAAGACAATAGATGGTATGTCTGCAGCAGCACAATAAGCAGATAAAGCAGCAGACGTGTCACCAGTTGAAGCACATCCAACACCAACCAAAGGCCGTTTCAGTTTCCTTAGCCTATTCACTTGGCTAACCAAAACTGTCATGCCCAAATCTTTAAAACTACCAGTGTGACTAATACCACAGTGTTTCACCCACAAATCGTTCATGCCTAAGTACTTTTTCCCAAATCTTTCAGCCCAAAAAAGATTGGAATTTCCCTCAAAAGCACTTACAATATCATCATCATCAATTTCCGGCAAAACCCATTCTTTCTTGGACCAAACTCCAGAGCCATAAGGCCATGTTGTTTTCCCAACTCTAGAGTCAAACAAAGACTTCCAATATTGTCCATCATATTGTTTCAAGGCCTCTAAGTCATGTTGCACATCAAGTAAACCCCCTGAATTACTTCTGTATATTATTTCATCAAGTGAGTAGGATTCATCAGTAGGGATATTGGTGGAGATAGAGTTGAAAGGTACATACTTTGCTGAAAATTTTAGGGCGGATTTCTTGGTTGTTTGTGGCAGAGTTGTTTGTTGGTTGCTAGTGGTGGTGGTACAAGTTACTTTTAAAGGAAGAAATTTTGTGGGGTGGTGGGGTGGGGAGAGAATTGAAGAATGTGAAAAATAAGAAGCCATTGTTAATACACTGTGAGAGCTTTTGCTTTGGGTTTGGCTTTTTATTTGCAAGAAAACAGAGTAGGGGTTGCTGAATCTAACATAGAGAAGGGTGGACTCTACTACATAGGATTTGGCAACATAAATTCACACGTGTTGTATGGTTTCTAAAGGCAAGTGGATCTTCTTTTTTACGTATTCTTCATAGTGTGTAATCACGTTAAATGTTCAATTTGTGCGTTTTTCAAACAGTTACCACTCTTTTAAAAATGGTAAATTAGTCAATTACTTTCCATACGCCATACTTAGGCGTCCTTTTATGTGTTTCTATTTTTGTCAATTTCTTTATACTTTTTAGGTCATGAGCCTGTAGATATCGAGAGAAAGTATAAATACGGCCTTAACACCAAACTATTAACCTAAATATTTAAAAATAATACTAAACTTATATACTTTCTTACTTTTGGTTAAATAATAAAAAAATCTTTTACAAAAGAAGTCGCATGTCTAACATTTTAATTTGATAGGTTTAATTTTTTTTTATTTTTAGCCCGGACACATTATACTTCTGAAGTTAAAGGTAGAATTTAATTTTTGTTAAAAGTTTAATGATTGTTTACATATATAATTGTGCTTCATTTAACCTAAAGACTTAAAAATAAAAATGAGAGATTACATATTACTGTCGTCGACACTATTTGCTTATTACTTCTAAAAGAACGATTTCAAGCTTTCTATTTTATCTTAATGAAAAAATTTTATAGCCACACAAATGTATGACATGTTTAAGATCATAAGTCAAAAAAGTCTAATAGTCACGTAAAAGATGTGCATTTTTAAATCATAAGAGTTAAAAATCTTTCTTTCTTAACTTTCATCTAATCAAACTATGTTATATAAATTAGAATTGACGAAGGATTTAACAGTGGTTAAATAATTAAAAAAAGTTATACAAGATACAAAATTGGATCCATGATTTAAATTTCATGAGTTCAGTACTATGAAATTCTTAGCTTGAACACATTGTACTTTTGAAATTATAGGTTCATAATTTAATATCTTTTGGAAATTTAGTGGTTTATTGCGCATATAACTACAGTCAAAACTCTTTATAACAACATTTTTTATTCTCATATTATTTTTACTTTTATAATAAATGATTATTGTACACCTATAATAATATTTAATTTTTTATATATATTATTTTTTGGCTGTTATAGACAAAAATTATTTAAAGATATTGTTTTCCTATTCTAATGCTACATATAAATGACACAAATTTATTTAAATTTCAAATCTCAAAAGATATGAGAATTAAAGAAAGTTAATATATTCATGCCCGGAGTTTAGTCATGGAGTTTTGTGGCTGCTGGTAAATAGTTGGATAACTAGATATGTTTGACTTAGCTATGGTTTTGTAAATATTTAATTAGTGATTAATGGAGTTTCTAGTTAACAAAAACAAAACTAATACATTATTAACCATTGAAAACTTTGTCAGATAAAAAAGATATGTGCACGATGGAAACTTTTGGTCAATGGAATGAAAATCTAATAGCAGCATATATTATAATGAAATTGAGTGAAATCTTTAATTATGAAAGTAATATAAATTTTTTTATCAAACGTGGTTCATTAAAGTTTTAAAATATTTGATCACAATTTTTTAGACTTATTAATAAATTTTAGATATTCTACGTGATTGTTATAGGGGGTAATTTTATAAAGAGCATATTGCGATGAAGATGGTTATTGGTGTCATAGGTGTTTAACCAAAAATATAATTTTCGGTAAAATTATTAAATTTATATAATGGGGAGGGGGATCAATTCTAGTTAAGGATAATCACTCCAGATATTTAGCATTTAGACGTGTGGCGGATAGATCTGAATTTTTATGTGGTTGGTAGCAATATATATAGAATATTCTTGAAATATGAACATTAATGGAGATATAACTGACAATAAATGTCAATAAATGGCATTTAAGTAAATACAGAGAATGATTTACCCAATAATGAAAGAGTTGGCTGAAGATTTCGCCTGACTGTGATGAATGAAAGATAGATCCAAGATTCACATGACGGTCCTCGGATCTGATAGAAAAGTGGGGAATAATATGAACAAGAACCTTTGCAAAAAGGTAATATTTGTATTTTTGGCAGAGAGAAAGTCTTCTTTTCAACAGTGTTCTTATCAGAGAGAAATGAATATTACATGCCTCTCTCATTGTCTCGATTTTCTATATCTGGGGCCTTTTTCCTAGAAAATCCTAATAGTACAAATGCAGGGAATAAAATATTCCCTTTTAGTACCCTATCTTGACAAAATAGTCGTTACAAATCCTATCATCAACAATCGATCTTGACCCCGACCCTTACTGACACCTTGATTGCGATAACCGTCGATATCTCGACCGCGGCTCTTGTCGGCACCTCGGCCGTTGACCTCGTCATATCTTGGGCGAGCTCGAATGATAACTTTCTTTAATGTCATATTACGCTAAACATTCTGAAGACGGATTTTGGCCCATACAGCTAGTCCCTCCACTTATTAAGGCCGAACTCAAACAGCCTTGGTGAGCAAACTCCGTATGTCTTAGTTGACGAAATGAGGCCAGCAAGCTAGGTAGCGACGCTTTAGACGAGGTGGCAACATACTCTTTGTGAGATGTAAACTTTTGGGATGCATTATTTCATAATGACGTCACGGTATCATGCGTCATTATGACGCGTTTTCCTGACGCTTTGCGTCGCTTCCTGTGCCTCTGACTTTTGGATATTTGCGCTGGGTAATGATGGCCTGATTTCTCGGTTTCGTTGCCTGTATCCTTATAAATAGGGGTATGTGGGCAACGTTTTAACATTTACGAATCCTCTGATACTCAGCATACTTTGTATATTTTTCTCCTTCCATTGTTTGAAGCTCTTTAGCAGTTTTAGTGATTCTTACCATTTTCAACCCTTCTGCGTTTAAAACATTCTTTCTCCAGAATATGATTAACACACCTTCTGGTTCTCGCATGGCGGCTGGTCCTACCCCATTGGCGGTACGTATGCCTCCCCATGGAAATGATGTCTCTGTTGCTCTTGAAGACGAGAGGTTTCCTACAGTAGAGGAAATAATTCCTCGTAGTAAGAACATATATGATTTTTCAAAATTGCCTGAAGATGATTCCAATGCCTCAGAGTCGATGATGAACGGGGTCGACCTTGCCGAGTTCAGAGCAAAGTTCAAAATCCCCGCTCATATCGATCTGATTCTTGCGGGGCGCGATGTGGTATAGATAAATCGCCGGGGTTATTGCGCGTTCTACGCATACCCGTTCTATGTAGGTTATTCCTTTCCTCTCCTCCCATTGGCGGAGGAGTTTTGCCGTTACTATAGCGTGTTCCCCACTTACTTTCCCCATACATCTATAAGCTTATCTGCATGTTGACGAAATATGTGGAGTTGGCTGGCCGTGGTGTCTCTCTTCGCCACCTGATGCATCTCTTTGCCCCCAATTTCTACAGGGGGAGGATGCTGCATCTTCGCCACCAATGAAGTAAGAACTTGGTGGTAAAGATGGACAATAAGGCAAATCGTCAGTTCGAGCTCTACTACTTCTTCATCAAGACTGAGGACATGGTAGCCAACGCGAGCGGGTTTCCTGAAGCTTGGAATTATGCCCATAAGTATTCTCTTTCGAACTTGTTTTATCCTTTTTAGTCGTGATCTCACATTCCGTCTTTTCTTTGTGCAACCGAGACTTCTCCCCGTCCTTTGGTTAGGGACATCCACGACTGGGTCAGCTAAGTCTTACCTCACACGGTGGAGGTTCGTGAATGGTAGGCCTTCATCAGGAAATTCGCGCCTGCGCCTTCCGTGACCGGCGAGTTTGCCGATATGTTTTTATTTGCACGGGTACTTGCTATCCTTTCTGTCATTTTGATAGCGTTGTCGTCTGTTCGTCACGATTTTTTTGCAAGGGGTGATATTCTTCTAAAAAAAAATTTGGCTTCTTTTTCAACTCAAGGGTCTTCGAGGAGGTCAAAGGCTCCAGCTCCAGCATTCCATAAAAGGAAGGTAGCCTCCATTCCTTCTGCTGCGGTGAGGTCCGCTAGGTCAACGATTACACCTGCGACAAGGATCTTGACCTCCCCTCTACGCCATCTAGTAGACGAGGACGATGAGGAGGAGTTGTCACCGAATAATGATAACTTTTTCCCTCGTAAGAGGCGATCTGTAGATGTCGGCAATGATTCCATCCGAGTGGCGAGTTCGGCGATGAGTGATTTCGTCATTCGAGAAATAGCAACCATAAACATCAGAGTTGATGTTGAGTTGCCACCCATGATTCCATAGTTGTTGGGGGCCGAGGAGGGTACTTCTCTCCCCGAGATCGTGATAATATTTGAAGGGCCATCGACAAGAGTCCTGGACGCCTTACGGCAGGATGAGCCAGCATCCTCACTACCAGGCAAGGATCATTCTTCCCGAGTTGACACAAAGGGTAAAAGCATAGCCGAAGAAGGTTACGAAACGGGCTCCGACATGGATGCCAAGGAGGTGAGGATGATGGGTGAAGGGCTTACTCGACTTGAGGTGAGATTGGAGGGGACCACACGGACAATTGCGATCCCCTTGAACCAGGATTTGCTGGTGGATACCGAGGACGTAGTCCCTTCCCTTGGTCCTCTCTGCCTTTCCTTCACACCATGATTTTGGAGATCGAGATTTCCCAGCGGGAGGAGAGGCGTAAGGCTATTTTTCAGAAGATGGAGTGGAAGTATCGCGAATATCGTGATAAAAACCACGAGCTTTGCAGGCGTCTTGGTAGGAGCAGTAATTTCCAGGCTCTTCTAGACGAGCTGAAGAACAAGGACGACGAGTTGGTGAGGGCTATCAGGAAATGCAGCATCCTCTAAGGGGCGTTGAGGGATAAAGAGGAAGAACTTGAGGTCAGCAAGGGGGTTGAGGCCTAATATGTTGATCTTCAAGCTCAGGTGGTTTCCCTGCGCGCCGAGCTTGAGGAGTACCAACTCAAAGCGGATGCTCTAAGTGGTGAGATTGTTGAGAAGGTAGCGAGCTTAGAGAAAGCGGAGTCGGCTCAGTTGTTAGCTGCGAGAAGATTGGAAGCTTTTACAATCGCGATCCGTGTTCTGCGTTCTAAGAGGGAGAGTGCCCTGGAGACGGCCAGGCTTAGAGAGGAGCGGCTTGATGAGCGGGTCGGGGAGCTGGAAAAAGAGGCATCGAGCCTTAGAGATCGAGTTGTTGCTCACGAGGCCTAGAAAGCTCAGTTGTTGGCTCAGCCGTCCTCATCCCGGACTTCTCCTTTTCTTGATGTTCCGGGGGATTTGTAGGAGGAATGGATTCATGCTGAGGCCCAGCTGGACATATTCAGGGATCTGATGGGGGCGGGGGCTGTTTTAGAGGCCGACCTCGAGGATGCTCGTGCTAAGGCGCGTGAGGCTCAGTTTGCTTGTGGATATGATCCCGCTACACCAAAAGCCGGCAACGAGGAGGAGAATACGGGCGTGGATCGGATCAAACAGAACGCTTGGTATGAGGGTGAATATCCTGCTGGCGATGGCGATGGTGATGGCGATGGCGATGGCGATGGCGATGGCGATGGCGAGGAGGTAGATAGAGACGGTCTAGGCGATAACGCTGGTGGTGATTAGTTCTTTTTTTTTTGTTTAGCCGCAGATTTGTGTATACTTTTTGTAGGCGTGGATTCGGGCCTTTGTAAAGAACAAATATTCAAAGTATGAAGTGTTTTTCTATTCGTACTTGATTCCTTTTCTTTGTTCGAGTTTGTGGGTTTTTCTGATTTTGTTACTTGATTGCCTTTGTCGTAATTAACTAGTTTGATTAGGCTGAACGAGGTTGAAAGTAGCCTTCATTTAGTTAGGACCGTGGACCGAGTAGGTGTTAATTCGAACGAAGTCGAATGTAACCTTTAATTAATCGAGGCCATGGGCCGAATAGGTGTTAATTCGAATGAGGTCGAATGTAACCTTTAATTAATCGAGGCCATGGGTCGAATAGGTGTTAATTCGAACGAGGTCGAATGTGTCCTTTAATTAATCGAGGCCGTGGGCTGAATAGGTATTAATTCGAACGAGGTCAAATGTAACCTTTAATAAATCGAGGCCTTGGGCCGAATAGGTGTTAATTCGAATGAGATCAAATGTAACCTTTAATAAATCGAGGTCGTGGGCCGAATAGGTTAATTCGAATGAGGTCGAATGTAACCTTTAATTATCGAGCCGTGGGCCGAATAGGTGTTAATTTGAACGAGGTCGAATGTAACTTTTACTTGGGGAGAGTGAGAATACACTTCATATTCTTGTGCTTTATTCATATTATTGGAGAGATTTACATATTTTTCGGGCGCTTGTTGGTAGTTCAGTCCCAGTCTCAGTCTATCTAGTCCCTTCATTGGTCGAACTGGAAAAATAGTGAGAGATCAAGCAATGAACTAATCATTTGGTGCCCTCATCTTTTTGTACCTCAATCCTGAAGTATCCCCTTCCTCGCCTCGTTAAAAACCTCCTCGAGGAAACCCAATTGGGACAAAACTCGAGTGAGGAAAAAAGAGTGCAACTTTGGGGACCTCGTCCTTTAAAAGTTGAAGTACTTGAGGTGTGTATTGTTCCGGTTGTTTGGTAGTAGCTTTCCTTCCATTGTTTCCAGTGTGAATGACCCTTTGCTTGCTACTGCCGTGATTTTGTAGGGGCCGTCCCAATTCGTTCCTAGTTTGCCTTCCCGTGGATCTGTGCTTGCTTGTGTTTTAGCTTTCATCAGATAGTCCCTGACTTTAAATGGCTTGATCTTTGCTCTTCTGTTATAGTAGCGTTCTGCTTGCTGCTTTTGGGCGACCATTCTCACACAGGCCATATCTCTTTGTTCCTCGATTTCATCGAGCTCCTACCTTCCACCATTATCATTCTAGGGTCCGCTTTCATGGAAGTATCTTAGGCTGGGCTCTCCGACCTCTACTGGTATTACTGCATCAGTCCCATAGACTAACGAGTATGGCGTTTCCCCTGTGCTCATTTTTGGTGTTGTTCGGTAGGCCAAGAGTACTTCTGGTAATATCTCCGGCTACAGTCCCTTGGAGTCTTTGAGCTTCTTCTTCATGATGTTCACTATTGACTTGTTGGAGTATTCCACTTGCCCATTACCCACGGGGTGGTAAGGCGTCGATTCTTTTGATGTGCCATTTTATGAAAAAGTCGGCGACCTTCTTCCCTGCAAATTGAGGTCCGTTGTCGCAGCTAATCTTTGGGGAGACAACGGCATATGATGTTCTTCCCTATAAAGGCGATTACTTCCTGTTCGCGTATTTGGGTGAATGCTCCTGCTTCCACCCATTTATAGAAATAGTCAGTTAAAACAAAGAGAAATCGTACGTTACCTCGTCCGACTGGGAGGGGGCCCACGATATCCATTCCCCATTTGATGAATGGCAAGGAAAGTTACTGAGTGTAGGTGTTCCGCCTGCTTGGTGGATCATTGGGGCGTACTTCTGGCATTGCTCATATTTTTTTACGAAATCTGTGGCTTCCTTTTTCATGGTGCGCCAATAGTATCCTGCTCGTATGAGGCACCTAACCAAAGCTCGATTGCCAGAATGAGCTCCACAGTGGCCTTCATACACCTCTTCAAGGACGCATCGCTTCTGATTTGGGCCCAAGCATTTCGCCAGGGGGCCGCTATATGTCCTTTTGTATAAGTCATCATGAACGAGGTTGTACCTAGCCGCTTGCATTTGCAGCTTCTTGGCCTCCTTTTTGTCACTGTGGAGTGTGTCGTCCTGCAAATATGAAATAATACGGTTGCGTCAGTCCCAAGTTAAGTTTATAGTTCTTACCTTGATTTGGTCTATCGACGAGTTGAGGAGGTGGACCACTCTTTGGTCTCCGACTGTGATGATTTTGGTGGCTGCCGCTAATTTGTCGAGGCCGTCCGCCTCGATATTCCATGCTCGGAGAATCTGGTCGAATTGACATTCGTCGAACTCGGGTAGTAGTTTGCATATTTCGGTATGGTATTTTTGTAACCTCTGCCCCTTGATTTGGAAAGTCCCTGTGACTTGGTTGACCACGAGCTGAGAATCACAATGCAGCCTTAGCCGCTTCGCCCCATATTTCAGTGCTAGTCTAAATCCTGCAATTACGGCCTCATACTCGCCTCGTTGTTAGTCATGTCCGGGCATCTTATGGACTGGGGAATCACTTTGTCTATTGGGACTTCAAGTATGAGTCCCAGCCCGGACCCCGACACGTTAGATGCACCATCAATGTATAGGACCCAGAGGTCGTGTATTTGTGAAGGAGCGTGGACGGCTTCCTTTTCGACTTCGGGCAGTATGTGTGCGTTGAAGTCGACGACAAAATCATCGAGGACCTGAGACTTTATTGCCGTTCGTGGTCGATATGTAATATCATACTCGCTTAGTTCAATGGCTCATTTGGCCAATCTGCCCGAAAGTTTGGGTTTGTGTAAAATGCTTCTTAGGGGGGAAGTCGTGACGGCCGAGATGGGATGGCATTAGAAATAGGGTCTAAGCTTCCGTCAAGCTACGACTAAGGCCAGATCCAGTTTTTCAAAGTGAGGTACCTCGTCTCGGCGTCAACCAGTGTTTTGCTAATGTAATAGATGGGAGATTGCGTACCTTTATTTTCTTGGACTAAGACTGCACTCACAGCTACTTCAGACACCACGAGATAAATGAGGAGAGGTTATCATGGTTCCGATTTTGAGAGCAACGGCGGAGAGAATAGGTACACCTTTAACTCCTTCAGTGCTTGGACGCACTCAGGGGTCCATTAGAGGCCTTTTTCCTTTTTGAGTACGCCGAAGAACTTGTGGCACCTATCAAAGGATCGCGAGATAAACCTTGAGAGAGCGGCTATTCAGCCGGTTAGCTTATGGACTTGCTTTTTGGTAGTCAAGTGCTCTGGTATATCCTCGATGGCCTTGATTTGGTCCGGATTGACCTTGATACCCCGCTACGACACTAGGAAACCCAAGAATTTCCTTGAGGCCACACCGAATGCAAATTTTTTGGGGTTCAGTTTCATGCCATATTGCCTGAGTATGCCGAGTGCTTCTCTTAAGTGGTCGATGTGATCTTCTCTTCTTTTGTACTTGACCAGCATGTCATCGATGTATACCTCTATCGTCTTTCCGAGTTGTTCTTTGAACATCTTCGTCACCAACCTGTGGTAAGTTGCCCCCGCATTTTTCAATCCAAAAGGCATGACCCTGTAGCAGTACGTCCCCTGGTAGGTGATGAAGGTGGTCTTTTCCTGATCCTCTTCCGCTATAAGGATCTGGTTATAGCCTGAGTAGGCATCCAAGAAACTTAGCAACTCATGCCCGACTGTCGCGTCGATGAGCTGGTCGATGTAGGGCAATAGGGAAGAGTCCTTGGGGCAGGCTTTGTTTAGGTCGGTGAAGTCTACACACATCTGCCATTTGCCTTTTTGCTTTTTCTCCATGACCACGTTGGCGACCCATTTGGGATACTTCGACTCCCTGATGGAACCATTTTCCAATAGTTTTTCCACTTCCTCACGCACCGCGTTATTGATTGCAGGGTTGAACTTAGGTTGAACTTGCCTTACCAGGGGGTAGAGTGGATCGACGTTCAATCTGTGTGTGGCGATCTCATTTGGAATACCTGGCAAATCTGCATGGCTAAAAGCAATCAAGTCCGCTTTAGCAATTAGAAATTCATGAAACTTACCTGGTTCGTGGAGTTTGCAGCCTATGTAAGCTTTCTTGCTATGGTCGCTGACGTCTAGCTGAACTAGGTCAAGGTCCTCTATGGTCGATCCTGCGGCTTCGGTCACATCAGTGGTCCCTGATGACGTCCTCAATATCGTGCGTCGCCTACCAACCTTGACCCTATTGATTACTATGCTTCCTTCTCTTTATCTCTCATTTGTTGAGCTTCTGTGCAGTCTAGGGCGATGCAGTAGCACTCTTGGGATGTGCATTATTCCCCGCTTATGCTGAATATGCCCCATGGAGTTGGGAATTTGATAACTTGGTACAAGCTAGAGGGTATGGCCCTCATGGTGTGTATCCACGGTCGCCCTATTATGGCGTTTTACGTCGTATCCTGGTACATGATGTGGAATGTGATCTCCAGAGTAACGCCACCGGCCAGGACGGTGAGTGTGATCTCACTAGATATTCGTTCAACTGCATTGTTAAATCCTGTTAGTGTGATGTAGTGTGGTACTATCTTGTCCTCGAGTTTCATTTGTGTAAGTACTCGGGGATGGATAATACAAGCGTCGCTCCCGTCATCTACCATAATCTGTCTTACGTCGGTATCTAAAATTTGTAAAGCAATAACAAGAGCGTCATAGTGAGGGAATGCCAAACCATTGGTATCTGACTTATCGAAGATGATTCTTTCTTCGAGTTCATCACAGCGTTCATGAGTGATTGACCGTTTGAGCTTGTGGGTCGTGGTGAACTTTACGCGATTGATGGAAGTGTCGTCCCCTCCGCTGATGATCATGTGGATGGTGCGGGCTGGCGAGGGCGGCTTCGGCGGCCCTTGATGTTGATCGCGTCCACTTGAAAAGTTGGATCTTCCCCGATCGTTCAGCAATTCTTTGGGGTATCACTGTAGCAGCATGTTTACGACCTCCTGTCTTAGGGTGATACAATCTTCAATCTTGTGCCCTCACTCTTGATGGAACTCGCAGAGGGCGTCTGATTTTCTAATATTAGGGTCCGACCTTATTTCTGCGACCACTTTACCTTTGGTTCGAGCTTCCCCAAGGCGTAAATGACTTTGTAGGTGACACCCAAAAATTGTGAGCTGATAATAAAGGAGGCATACCTCTTTCATTCTGGTGAGTTCCTGTTCTTGATTGGGGTGGGCCTTCTTCATAATGAAATGAGAATACAGCGGTAGTCCTGACATATGGGAGGTGTCATTCCCCGTTCGGCGCTGAGTCCGCCGGATCTCTCCTAATATCACTTCTCTGATCTTTTCTGGATTCTACTTGTACTGAGGTCAGTCGATGGGTTGGCCCATTGAGGTCATCTTCGTCTACTCGTACTTCAGTACAATATGAATTATGTATTTCTTCCCAAGTAATCGGGGGGTATTTCATGAGCCGAATTAATAATTTTCTTGTCGCTCTCGAACCATTCCTATTCAGCCCGTTTTGAAAAGCGGCTACCGCTATTCCTTCTCATACATTAGGCAGAGTCATTCTCACTCGGTTGAAACAGGCAAGGAAGTCCCTCAGTCCTTCTCCGGACGACAGTTTGACAGCAAAGATATCATTCACTCTTGCCTCGGCCTTCTTGGCCCCGGCATGGGCCGTCACGAACTTGTCAGCCATTTCCTCAAAGGTTTCTATGGAACGTGCTAGCAGCTGCAAGTACCAGGTTAATGCACCTCCCGTGAGGGTTTCACCGAACTTCTTTAGTAGAATGGAGGATACCTGTTCTTTGGCGAGATCATTTCCTTTCATGGCGATGACGTATTGGGTCACATGATCCTCGGGGTCAGTAGTGCCATCGTATATTTTCAGATAAGATAGCATTTTAAAGGTCTTTTCTATGGTATGTGGTGCGGCGCTGTCACTGTACTGCTGCTCGACGAACCGACCAGCGTCTCTCTTCGGCAATAACTTAGGAGCACCCTGTATTTTATCGACCCTTTCTTGGTGCTTTCTCATTTGATCTCGAAGTGTCTTGTTTTCATTTTTCATTTCCTCCATTCTTTTCAGAATGGCAGTGAGAGCGTCGTTGCCTGCATTGGTAACAACACTGCGAGTAATACCTGTCATCGTGGGTGGAGGAGGTTTATCACGTTGCTCGCCCACTGATGGTGCGGCGCATGATCTCGCTTTTACTGCGGCTGCGTCCTAAATGGGCTTATGAAGGATGCTGGTCAATGTATCAGTTAGCCAAGCCTGAAGGAGCTTCTTTATCGCTGGCGGTGTCTCCCCTCCCACGGATGTGGAGGCGGTCTTGTCATGGATTGTGATGCTGCAGTGTGGAGAGGACGATCCTCCTTGCCTAGGAGAGGCATTGGGCGTTGTGTCCTCGTCCACTGCTTCTGAGCTGTCGTGGATGATGTCCATGAGATTGGTTGGGAGGTCACCCATAGCTCTCGTTCTTTTTTATCTGTTACCTGCCATGTTAGATCTATGCAAGCAAAGAGAAAAGGTGTGTTGTTTTCTCCTTTTTTTTTACGTCAGCAACCAATGCCGGTTACAGATCCAGAAGAAACTAAAAGATTTAGCTAGATAGTCCCCACAGACGACGCCAAATTGTTTAATCAAAAAATATAATTTCCGGTAAAACTATTAAATTTATATAATTGGGGGAGTTGGGGGGGGGGAGGGAGGGAGTCAAATCTAGTTAATGATAATTACTCTAAATATTGAGCACTTAGACGTATGGCGGATAGATCTGAATTTGTATATGGTTGGTAGCAATAAATATAGAATATTCTTGAAATATGAACATTAATGGAGATGTAACTGGCAATAAATATCAATAATAGCATTTAAATAAATACAAAAAATGATTTACCCAATAATGAAAGAGTTGGGTGAATATTTTGCTTGACTGTGATGAATGACAGATAGATCCAAGATTCACATGAACGGTCATCGGATCTGATGGAAAAGTGGAGAATAATATGAACAAGAATATTTGCAAAATGATAATCTTTGTATTTTTGCCAGAGAGAAAGTCTTTTTCTCAAAAGTGTTCTTATCAGAGAAATGAATATTACATGCCCCTCTCATTGTCTCTTTTTTCTATATATCTGGGCCTTTTTCCTAGGAAACCCTATGCAGGGAATATTTAGTACCCTATCTTGACAAATTAGCCGTTACAAATTCTATCATCAACAGTCGATCTTGACCCCGGCCCTTACTGACACTTTGATTGCGATAACTATCGATATCTCGACCGCGGCTCCTATCGGCACCTCGGCCGTTGACCTCGCTGTATCTTGGGCGAGCTCGACCGATAACTTTCTTTAATGTCATTTTATGCTAAATATTCTAAAGACGGATTTTGACACATACAATAGGTAAAAAGTTGTTATAGAGAGATAAAATATAACTTAAAAATTTAGGTCCGAAAAAAACTTGACTTTTAGTGAATAATTGTTACATAAAAATGCTGTTATAAAATATTTCGTGTAAAAATAGTAAATTCTATAGAATCCCATAGAAAAAAATATGCATCCGACCTAGCAAAAATAAAAACATTGTCTTTTATTAATGCTTGGCGCAGGCTAACATCTAACGTGAGAGCAAATTTCTTTTTTAATTGTACTATAACGATCAGTTTGCAGACTCACTCGTGCAACCTTAACTCAAAGTTTTCCCCCTTTTCCTTTCTACCTCAACGATATAAAAAAGACGCTCTAATTTTCAGAAAATAATTAAAGGACACACAACAAAAAAACATGCAATCACATCAACGAGTTTTTAATATTCCCTCCCTTTTTATATGTCTCTTTCTTTCTCTTAAAAATAAGATAAAATTTGTAGTGAGGTAAACACGTGAAGAATAGTGGAAGAGTGGGGAGAACATGAATGAGGATGGGGATGATACATGTGAGGTAAACACGTGAAGAATACTATCGTTAGTTTTATATAGGTTTAAATTTTATCTAGGTTGACACTTAGCAACCATTTACCACTACAATATTGAGAAACTAGAGGAAACTCAAAACTCTACCGGATGGGATCTCATTCCTAGCTTCACTATGAAGTACTTGACCAAGATTATTGTATTGGGTCGGATATAATCGAGCGTATAAGGAAGGTCGGGCTCAAGTGTAATACAAGACCGGACTACTTCATAACGGGATCAGCATTTCGGGAAGGAAAGCCCGAAGTCGGGCATCGTTGGGTTCAGAGCTGAAGCAATCAAGGTAAGGCAATCGACGCCGGTCAAGGAAGGTGCATCTTATGGCAAAAGGATCAATTTCGTATAACGGGAAGAGCGAAGATCTCGTGGGTTCCTGATATTTCGGCGAGATTCACGGTCCCAACTATCATAGACGTTAAATCATTATTTTAGGGAAATTTCATCCCGTAATTAGGGGAATTTATCTTGAATCAGGCTTTTACCATATGTAGGACTCTTCTTCTACCTATAAGAGGGGCATTTATCTTCATTGTAACACACGATATCCATCACAGAAATACTCATTATTATTGCTATCTCTTAGCAGAATTATTTACTTCTCATTGCATATTGTTTCATTTCAGAAAATCTATTCAACCCTAACGGCTTGATCATCCTTCATTCAATTATTATTACTGCCATATTTTTCATTGTATTGAATAATTTCACATATCCTTAGCACCGCGAATAAATTCAATTGTTTCTCGAATTTTAGAGTAAACAGTTTGGCGCCTACCGTGGGGCCAAGGATAATAGTGAATTTTTAATACAAATTTTCTATCACACACTATTTTACGCTTGCTCTTTGCAGAACTTTCTGTTTTTTAGATTACAACATAATCATGTCGCACTCACTTCCCATCAGCAACGAGCTTAACCACCAAGGCGAAAACAACATTATGCCCGGAAACAAGGTCCCGATCGACGCCAACTCTCAAATGGCGGTCGACGCCGATCAGACCTCTGACCCATCGAACAGCGTTCGAGGGGAACACCATTCAGGGATTCAACATAATAGAGGAGATGAAATAAGCCTCAAAGTAATATTTGACATGCTGCAAGCCCAGCAAGCGGCCATAGCTCAATTACAAAGTCGCAGTCAAATCCCGGACAGAGTCGAAGCCATTTCTTCTCAAGGATAGCTCCACAAAATGAGCCGATCACAGCACAACCGGATGAAAGCGGTTCAGGGGCAAACTCTGGAATCATGAAAATGCTCGAGGAGCTGACTAAACGGGTCGAGACGGGTGAAAAAAGGATCGAGGCTAACGACAAGAAGGTGGAAAGGTATAATTCGAGGGTAGACCAGATACCGGGGCACCCCCGGTGCTGAAAGGTTTGGACTCGAAAAAGTTCGTACAAAAACCTTTCCCATCCAGTGCTGCTCCAAAACCGATTCCAAAAAAGTTCTGCATGCTGGAAATCCCCAAATACAACGGGTCTTCGGATCCAAATGAGCATGTGATGGCGTACACTTGCGCTATAAAAGGGAACGATCTCGAGGACGATGAAATCGAGTCCGTCCTTCTGAAGAAATTCAGAGAGACCCTGTCCAAGGGAGCGATGACGTGGTATCACAACTTACCACCAAATTCCATCGACTCCTTTGCCATGCTCGCCGATACCTTCGTCAAAGCCCATGCCGGCGCCATCAAGGTTGAGACAAGAAAATCAGATTTGTTCAAAGTCAGACAATGGGACAGTGAAATGTTAAGAGAGTTCGTATCACCCTTTCAAATGGAGCGGATGGATCTGCCACTGGTCACCGATGATTGGGCCGTACAAGCCTTCACTCAAGGGCTCAATGCCCGAAGTTCAACGTCATCTCAACAAATCAAACAGAGTTTGATTGAATACCCGGCTGTCACTTGGGCAGACATTCACAACCGGTACCAATCGAAGATCAGGGTAGAAGATGATCAGATCGGAGTCCCCTCGGGTTCCTCTTACCCTATTAGAACTTATGATCGACCTCTAAGGGATAACTATCGAGAATCAAGGTCGAACCGAGATAGACACCGGCCATACCCAGTTGATCGAAGAGTCGTCCCGAGGGGACACAAATCCCCGAGACAGGAAAGCAGGAACGATTCCAACCAAAGGAACCGGAGACCGTTGCCGAAAAATAACTTCAAGAGAACCAGTAGCCATCGAGAAGCACCTCGATTGTCCGAGTACAACTTTAATGTCGATTCGGCAACTCTTGTATCAGCCATCGGTCGCATTAAAGACACCAAATGGCCAAGGCCATTGCAGACGGACCCTGCCAAGAGAGATCCCAACCTCATATGTAAATATCATGGCACGCATGGGCACAGAACGGAAGATTGTCGGCAGCTGAGGGAAGAAGTAGCTCGGTTGCTCGAAAACGGGCATCTTCGGGAGTTCTTAAGCGATTGAGCCAAAAACCACTATGAAAATAGAAACAGACCAGCAAATCAAGAAGAGCAGCAGCACATAATTAACATGATAATCGGGGGAGCGGATGCGCCCCAAGTACCGGTGTTGAAACGCACCAAAATATCTATTACCCGAGAAAAACGTACTCGGGACTATGCAGCAGAAGGGACTTTGTATTTCAGCGACAAGGATAAAGGGCTTACACAACCTCATAACAATGCGCTGGTGATATCAATTCTAGTACAAAACACCCGATTGAAACGTGTACTTATCGACCCTGGGAGCTCGGCCAATATAGTTCGGTCTTGGGTCATTGAACAACTGGGGTTGTCAAACCAGATTATCTCCGAGGTCCGGGTCCTCAACGGCTTTAACATGGCTTCAGAAACAACCAAGGGTAAAATAACACTAATGGTGAATATCGCTGGAACTACCAAGGCGACAAAATTTTGCGTGATCGAAGGCGATATGAGATATAACGCCTTGCTCGGGAGGCCTTTGATACACGACGTCAAAGTCGTACCTTCAACGTTACATCAAATGTTGAAGTTTCCATCGGCTGAGGGGGTCGTCACCGTTTATGGAGAACAACATGCTGCAAGGGAAATGTTCGCAGTGGAAGAGGCGGTGTCAAAACCTACCGTTCCTCCCCAGAAGCCTAAATAGCAATCAGAGAGGCCACCTTCAACAAACGGGGGTGAACAGGATCAGCTTGACGTCGATAGTTACGGGATACCCTGATCATTTATTGCTCCGGATGAATCCGACGCAACCAAATCGACAGTTGAAGAGCTCGAACAAATCTCAATCCGCAGCGACGCACCTGATCGAAAGGTATACCTGGGCTCGGGCTTAAACGCCGAGCTCAGGGCCAAATTAATTACTTTCCTTTCAGCTAATGAAAATTCCTTTGCCTAGTCCCATTTAGACATGACAGGCATACCGCCGAAAATTGCAATGCACAAGCTGAGCGTCGATCCGAAGTTCCGGCCGATCAAACAAAAAAGGAGACCTCAGTCCGAAGCTAAATAGGCCTTCATCAAGGACGAGGTAAACAAACTCTTAAACATAGGGTCCATTCGGGAGGTTAAGTACCCAGAATGGTTAGCTAATGTAGTTGTAGTCCCTAAGAAGGGAAACAAACTTAGGATGTGTATAGACTATAAAGACCTAAATAAAGCATGCCCCAAATACTCCTTCCCCTTGCCCAACATCGATCGCATGATCGATGCTACCGCTGGCCACGAGACTCTTAGTTTTCTCGACGCCTACTCTGGGTATAACCAGATACAAATGGATAAGGATGACCAAGAAAAAACATCCTTCATCACTAAGTATGGCATCTATTGCTATAATGTGATGCCTTTCGGGCTTAAAAATGCAGGGGCAACATACCCAACGCCTAGTAAATAAAATGTTCGAAAAACAACTAGGTAAAATAATGAAAGTTTATATCGATGACATGTTGGTTAAGTCCCTGCGAGCAGAGGACCATTTAAGTCATTTGCAGGAAACATTTGACGTTCTGAAGAGATACAACATGAAGTTGAATCCGGAGAAATGCGCATTCGGAGTAGGCTCAGGGAAGTTCCTTGGCTTTATGGTCTCAAACTGGGGAATAGAAATCAACCTCGATAAAATTAAGTCCATCGAGGACATAACGGTCATCGACAGCGTCAAGGCCGTGCAGAATTGACAGGCCGGATAGCAACATTGGGCCGATTCATATCGAGATCATCGGATAGGAGTCATCGGTTCTTCAATTTGCTGAAGAAGAAGAACGAATTCTTGTGGGGGCCGAAATGCCAACACGCATTGGAGGAACTAAAAAGGTATCTTTCTAGCCCGCCTTTGCTACATACACCGAAAGTAGGCGAGCAGTTGTATCTTTACCTCGCTGTATCGGAGATAGCAGTGAGCGGAGTCCTAGTCCGAGAAGAACAAGGTACGCAATTTCCCATTTACTACGCCAGTAGAACATTAGGAGAAGCCGAAACCAGGTACCCACACTTAGAAAAACTAGCACTCGCTTTATTGAGTGCCTCTAGAAAATTGAAACCATACTTTCAATGTCACCCAATATGCGTGGTGACAACTTACCCACTTAGAAATGTCATGCATAAACCTGAGTTTTCAGGTCGATTGGCCAAGTGGGCCATCGAAATTAGAGGGTACGATATCGAGTATCGACCTCGAACCTCAATAAATCTCAGGTACTGGCCGATTTTGTCGCCGACTTCATGCCGTCTCTCATCCCCGAAGTCGAGAAAAGAACTCATAACTAAATCGGGGATTCCTTCAGAAGTGTGGACTTTGTTCACAGACGGCGCCTCAAATTCAAAGGGGTCGGGGCTAGGCATCGTACTTAAGCCCCCGGCCGGGAATAAATTAGACAGTCCATTAAGACTATAAAGCTGACTAACAATGAAGCCGAATATGAGGCTATGATCGCAGGTCTAGAGATGGCCAAAAACCTAGGAGCAGAAGTAATCGAGGCCAAGTGCGATTCCCTCCTCGTTGTCAACCAAGTAAATAGAACGTTCGAAGTCAGGGAAGGGCGTATGCAAAGGTATGTGGATAAACTTCAGGTCACATTACACAGTTTTAAGGAATGGACCCTATAGCACATACCTCGAGAACAAAACAGCGAAGCCGATGCCCTCTCCAACTTAGGCTCATCGGTCGAAGACGAAGAAATCGACTTTGAAAAAGTCGTGCAGTTGTTAAGGTCGGTGGTGGAAGAGGGTCATGCCGAGGTCAATTCGACAAGCTTGACCTGGGATTGGAGAAATAAGTACGTGGAGTATCTTAGCTCAGGAAAATTGCCATCCGATCCCAAAGAGTCGAGAGCGTTACGCACAAAGGCGGCCCGATTTTGTTTGGCCGACGACGGAACTTTGTACAGGAGGACATTCGGAGGCCCTCTCGCCATATGCCTTGGGCTTGGAGACACCGAGTATATTTTAAAATAAATACACGAAGGGACTTGCGGCAACCATTCCGGTTCCGATTCATTAGTTCGTAAAGTAATTCGGGCCGGCAATTACTGAATGACAGGGAAAGAGATGCAAAGGAGTTTGTACGCAAATGCAGTGGATGCCAAAGGCATGCACCGATAATCCACCAGCCCGCAAAAGCACTACATTCGGTCATATCGCCATGGCCATTTATGAAGTGGGATATGGACATTGCCGGTCCCCTCCCTCGAGCACCAGGTAAGGCTCAATTTATCCTTTTTATGACTGACTATTTTTCTAAGTGGGTGGAAGCGTAGGCTTACGAGAAGATTAGGGAAAAAGAGGTGATTGACTTCATATGGGACCATATCATTTGCCGGTTCGGGATGCCTTCAGAAGTCGTATGCGATAATGGCAAGCAATTCGTTGGCAGCAAAATTACCAAGTTCTTCGAAGATAACAAGATCAAGAGGATATTGTCGACTCCATATCACCCCAGCGGCAACGGTCAAGCGGAGTCGACCAACAAAACCATAATCCAAAACTTGAAGAAAAGGCTAGCTGACGCTAAAGGAAAATAGAGGGAAATACTGCCCGAAGTTTTATGGGCATACCGAACAACCGAGAAAACCAGCACCGGGGCCACCCCGTTTCCTTAGTATATGGCACCGAAGCATTGATATCGGTCGAGGTGGGCGAACCAAGCATCAGGTTTCGACACGCAACTGAAGAGTCAAACCGGGAGGCTATGAACGTTAGTCTGGAACTCTTAGATGAAAGGAGGGAAGCCGCTCTGGTCCGAATGGCAGCTCAGAAACAAAAAATCGAGAGGTACTACAATCGGAGAACCCGTCTCTGATATTTTAGCGCTGGGGACTTGGTACTTAGAAGAGTTACGCCCAACACCCGAGACCCCAACGAAGGAAAATTGGGACCGAATTGGGAGGGTCCCTATACTGTCTTGAAGGTCACCGGAAAGGGGTCATACAGGCTCGGGACTATGGATGGCAAGCAGTTGCCGAATAATTGGAATATGAGCCACTTGAAACGGTACTATTGTTAAGGTAATTTGTTTCATTTTTTCTTTTGTTTCGATTGTTGGTACTAACACATGCAGGAGAAATCGGTATCGAACAGGTAAGCACAAGGCGTTAGGACTGAAAGCACGCGTTTCACTCTTTTTGCCTTCGATCGGTTTTATCCCATATTGGGTTTTATGGCAAGGTTTTTAATGAGGCAACCATATGTCGTGCTAACATAGATCAGTCATTCATCAGAGTTCACGAATTTGGTAATCGACTCCGATGTTGCTTTCATTTATTTACTTCGATTTCAAGGGGACTCCATAAAGATCGCTAGGAACCAATGTAAGGGTCAAACGGTCAGAAGAACCGTACCCGAGTAGATCGATCTGCCCCCCCCCCCTCCCCATCAAACAAAGATGTACAAGCACATGAATATTAACAAAGTCTTTTGGCACAAAAATTGAGTTTTTAAGCCCAAGGGCTTCTTCGATTATCTTCGTATTATCAATAATGGACATTGTCAAAATACACATATCGGATACAAAGGGGGATAAGACCTAACAAGGCAAACCTCGAAATCGATTAACTAGGACAAGGCCATATTGAGTTAATAAAACTCGAAGGGAAGTAAGACCGATTCGGGCAACCCCAGTTTATGAAAGGCTAAAGCCAAGCTAGACTATAATTCGGGATGATCGACGCTTGCCAAGACAAGACCTCGACTCTCCAAAATAAGGCTAAGACCAAATTAAACTGAAAGGGACTCAAATTTGCTAAGGCGTGGTCCCGACTCATTAATAGACCAGAAAGAATAGCTTAAAGGTCGAGGGGAATAAACAAATTTTTTAACCCATCCCGAATCTGCAATAAGGCTAAGGCCGAATAAATGTTAAATTTGCTAAAACCAGTTCAATTTATTAACTGGTCAGGGTTATCTATAGGTGTGGATTCAAGTCAGTCGATCGTAATTTGCAATCCTAGCTAAGGCAGGAAATGGCAAGACATGAAAGTCACAGAACAAAGTCAAAATAAAACAAAGGATGTTTATATATAACAATGGAATTTCGGGCTACCAAAATAACATTTCAACAAAACAACATCAGTCTGAGCCATCTTCATCTTCCTCGGGAAAGGTTTGCTTCCTCATTTCGGCTTCAATCCTAGTTGCTTCATCGACTTCGAAGGATAAGTCAAAACCCCGAGCTTGAAGCTCCTCAAAAACGGAGAGGCAGGTCTGACATTTGGTATATTCGACCAACATCTTCGATTGCTCCTGGGCAGCCTCGGCATCGGCTCTGTATTGAGCTATTAAGTCTTCAGCATCGGCCTTGGTGGTAGCAATCTCCGATTTCGCTTCTTGCAGCTGGTTGACCAGAACCACCCAATCCTGAGTGAGCGACTCAACTTGGTGCTGTAAGGATTCAGTGTTCTTGGTCAGAACTCCGATCCTCTCCCGCGCCTCCGAGTTTTGTTCTTCTAAGCGAGTTTGGAAGGCTTCCTTCTCCGAAGTCAGGGTCTCAACCATGGCTTTCCACCCGCTAGTTTCAGCCTTAGCCTCGTGCAATTCAAACCGGAGTCTGTCTAGCCGATCGGCCATTTGCTCCAGCTGGTCAACCCCTTTGCTGTGCTCCCTCCTTATAAAATCTAGCTCAGCCCGAAGGTTCGACATCTCACCTTCGAGCTGCTGACGTTGTGTCCATTCTTGTGTCATTCCTTCCTTGATTTGAAGGAACGCCTCATGGTGGAGCACCGAAGACTGTAAGGTATACAAATTAAAACAGTCAGTGCAGACTTAGAGGTAAGATATTGGGCACAAGATAAATACGTAAGGATGCATACCCTATTTGATGCCTGCTGAGCTTCATTGAACAAGCATGCCCAGTCCACTGCATTTATTGCGGCCTGGTCCTCCTCGGTCACCAGGCAATGAAGATAGCTGGCCACGCCTACTGGTGCACCCAATACTCGGGTATCCTCGGGGACAGAGAATGTTATCACCCTCTTCCGATCGGGGTTCAAGCTCGGAGCAGGAAATCTGTCGACCAATTTGGCACCAACAGACACCCTACTCGTCTCGGCCGGGGGACTCCTTCTTGGCACTTCGAGTCCGAAAGTATCAGCCGATGCCACCCCATCGAAGAAAGGCCCCAGTTGCAACCGGCCCTTTATTTGGCGTGTGCATTCTTGCAGCTTAGGCATCATTCAGAGTTGCCTCTAAAAAAGAAGTCGAATCCGTCATCTCCGGGATGTCCGAAACTCTTTGCGTTGCTCCTCCTGTATCAGCCCGGATCCCGGTCCTCATTCTCTCCTCGAGATCCTCATCTCGAGGAGTGCAAGCTTTACCGACGGTTGACTCGGGGACTGCCCGAGGTGGCTCATTGTTCATTGTTTTGGGGCTTCCTTCCCCTTCAGAGCCGTCACTCACTTGGATGGTGGGGTCGGTGACGGTGACTTTGCGGGCCCTCATCTTTTTCCTGCTTTTCCTTCTCTCGGGCTCTGCAGGACCGGGAGCCTCTTTTCTCTTCTTCCCCCCTTTTTTCTTCGATACGGGGGGAGGGCGAGGAGCTTTCCCACCGGTGGATGTCGACCTCAATTCAGCATCTTTCGAGAGGCCTGCAGAACGAGATTCTCGAGAGTTAGTGATAACATCGGTTACTCCAAATAAGATAAACAAGTGTGGCCGGGCTCACCGTAATTTTTGGCCTCCCGAAGACCTTTTGATATTTCTCACCAGGCTCGCTTCGAATAGGTCCTTTGAGCCACCACTCTTTGGACCCAGTCCTCCAAGTGTTAAATTGCGGCCGGCATCTGGGAAGCGGCTGTATCTTACAGAACATATCGATTAAACATTCGAAAGAGAGCAGTCAATGGTTTAAAAGAAAATGACACTTACAACTTGTGTTCCACTTCTCAGGTAACGGCATGTATTCCGCGGGGATCAAATCGGAGGTCCTTATTCGGTCAAACCGACCCATCCAGCCTCGGTCTTTGTCTTCATCGATGCTCGAGAACGGGGCCTTGCTGGCCCGGCGAGCGAGTTTTATTAGTCCCCCTCGGAACATCCGGGGACTGTATAATCGGAGTAGGTGGTCAGCAGTGAAAGGATGCCCCCCTTCGACCTTACTCACGAAGAAGCGGAAGAAATAGACTATACGCCAAACGGATGGATGGACTTGACCCAAAGTAACATTATATCTTTTACAAAAATCAATAATTATAGGGTCCAGGGGTCCAAATGTGAAAGGGTAGGTGTACACACTTAGATAATCTTCCATATGAGTGGTGATCGACTCACTCGGAGAAGGGACTACCACTTCTTTGTTGGCCCAGTTGCACTCCGCCTTCACCCTGTCAAAGACTTTATGGGTGATCGAGCTGATATACAGTGAGACCGGTTCACATCGGCCTGGCACTGAAGAAGGCTTCTCGACTTTAAAATCGGAGCCTATAGAACACCCAACAGGTATGAAAGCCTTCAAAGGAGGTTCCGCAGAGGTCTCCTCGATGCGAACAGGTCCAGCCTCTTCAATGGGCCGAGCAGGTGAAGGATGTTGCTTTTGAGGAACAGATTTAGAAGTTTTGACCATGGTGATTGAAGTAACAGAAGTGGAAAGCAAAGAAGTGTAAGGTGCAAGAGAGATTTTGTGATGAGAAAATGCAGAAAACTATAAGAAGCAGGTTGTTGAGTAGCGTAAAGGTTGGAATTCAAAGGGGGAGGGAAGTATTTATACTTTCCCAAAAGCGGCGGTTTAGAGCACGATGCAAGGGAACATTAAATGTTATACACAGAAGTTGCAGAGTTTTGCAGTCAGACAAGACAGGCTGTGATTTCCTTTGTCGACTATCACGTGCGTCACGGCGCTGCCGTCACGCACCAACAAAAGGTCTTCTAGGGTTCAGTGATTTGAAGCTTCTAACTTCGTGTCATGCTTAATGAATATGTTGATTATTTGACCAAAGTCTCGAGGAACGACGATTCATATCGTTTTTTGTCTTTACTCTCCAATAAACGAGGGGACTATCTGTATTGGATCGGATATAATCGAGCGTATAAGGAAGGTCGGGCTCAAGCGTAATACAAGAACGGACTACTTCATAACGGGATCAGCATTTCGGGAAGGAAAGCCCGAAGTCGGGCATCGTTGGGTTCGGAGCTGAAGCAATCAAGGTAAGGCAATCGACGCCGGTCAAGGAAGGTGCATCTTATGGCAAAAGGATCAATTTCGTATAACGGGAAGACCGAAGATCTCGTTGGTTCCTGATATTTCGGCGGGAGTCACAGTCCCAACTATCATAGACGTTAAATCATTATTTTAGGGAAATTCCATCCCGCAATTAGGGAAATTTATCTTGAATCAGGCTTTTACCATATGTAGGACTCTTTTTCTACCTATAAGAGGGGCATTTATCTTCATTGTAACACACGATATCCATCACAGAAATACTCATTATTATTGCTATCTCTTAGCAGAATTATTTACTTCTCATTGCATATTGTTTCATTTCAGAAAATCTATTCAACCCTAACGGTTTGATCATCCTTCATTCAATTATTATTTACTACTATATTTTTTATTGTATTAAATAATTTCATATATCCTTAGCACCGCGAATAAATTCAATTGTTTCTCGAATTTTAGAGTAAACAATTGTCACAAATGAGATCTACCAACTTTTCTTTCCTTTTTTTTAAAATTTAAATTCACTTAGTTAACCAAGGAAGTACTAGTAACATAAGGCTATTGGAATTTGAACTTATGTCTTTTTGTTGTTTCAATTTATTTCACTTTTCGCTAATTGAAAATCAATGCTAAATTGGAATCGAATAATTTTAGCTTTTAAATCAAAATTTGGATACTCAAAACCAAATAAAAAGTGTACATTATACATTGTAATTTTTCTTATATCAAAATTATGAAAGGTAAGACATCTGATTTAAGAAGTAGCCTTAAACTCTATAGGTGCTATAATTAGTAGCTAGCTCATCTGAATTGAGAAGTAGCCTGCATTAATTAAAACTATGGAGGCTGTTTTATTCCTCATAAATAAGGGTGCCCTACTACGTAGGATTTGGCAGTAATATTTTACACGGAGCAGGTTTTTCTGGTTTCTTTCCCGTTTTTTTTTCCTAAGAAAACATCGTCTCTGTTTTCGTTTCTCTTGGTGGGCTCCAGAATTTACCCCTTACCCCTAATATGCACGGTAATCTGACTTATTTAGGCTCCTACTATATACTTTTTCTATCGTGATTTTCTTGTACACGCTCTTTAAAAAAATTAATTAGAATAAAATTTTAATTATTTTACCCTTATTCATATCTTAATATTTAATCTTTCTTCGTTGATGTCTGAACAAAGTTATTCATAATTGAAGTGTTTGTAGTTTTTAAGGATAATTATTACTAAGGGTAAAAAAAAAAAAAATAATCAATTTTATCTTGAACTTTTAAAATGACAAGAATCTGAAACAACTAATTTTATTAACCACAGTTGATATTATGAGATGAAAGGAGTAATTTGTATACACGAAAATGACAAAAAATATCCCTAACCTATTCAATTTGGTTTATAAATATCTCCATTAACTTATTGGTCCGCCATTGCCCTCAATGTTTTCTTTAGGTCCAGCATTGTTTTCAACGTTTTCTTTTGACTTTTAAATTCCCCTAAAACTATAAAAAAAGATAATTCGATGCACTAAGCTTCTGTTATGCGTGGAGTTTGAAGAAAGGCAAAATATAAGAATCTATTGTATGAAATCTTACTCTGTATTTCTGAAATAGATTGTTTCCATAATTCGAACCCTAATCTCCTGATCACACGACAACAACATATGATTGGTTATATGATTGGTTCTGACATAACCCAATATGAATTAAATTACCAAATTAGTATGTATAAATTGGATCCATCCATATCATCGAACACGAATTTAATATTTAACCCCGCCTCGATTCTTTCTTCTTCCTCGTTCAACATCTTTCCCTGAACAACTTTTCTCAACAAAAAATTCTAAAATTCAAGAACACAAATGCTATGGTATATCTACGCAAATCTAGCAGATTGGCGGAAGTAGGGCCAAAAAGAATTTCTGCTAAAAATTCAAATTGAAATAAATACAATATTTAATAGGTGTTTGGACATAAAACTTATATAATTTTTGTAAAAGAATAGTATTTAGAGTTAAGATGAAAATAATATTTGAAATTTGAAATTATGTTCTAATATGCATTTCACTTGAAAAAATATTATAATTTTGTGAGTGGAAAAAAAAGTTTTTCTGAAAATTTTGAATACTCATTTTCGAAAAAGTTTTAAAAATTAAAAAATTTCAAGGACAAACACAATTTTGCAAATTTACAGGGAAATATTCTTGTATAAACTTGTGTTTTGAAAATACAGGGAAATATTCTTGTATAAACCTTGTGGAATAAATTTGAATTTTGAAGAAAGAATTCTCTACAAATACTTATTTTTTTGGGATAATGCATAAAATCTTTCCTGGACTATACCCGAAGTTGCTATGACACACCTTATCTTTATAGGGTCCTATTACCCCGCGAAATTTTTGTTTTCATAATTCTTTGCCCATTTATTGCTAATGTGGAGCACTGCGTGAGAACAATTCCTTCAAGCGCATGAGATATTAAAAAAAAGGGGTTCTAACCTATACAAAATGGACATGTGTCAATTCTAAAGTTGATTTTTAAGAGCTCTTCATCCCCATTTTATCACCCATTTTCAAGAGCTCCAAATTTAATTTTTGGTGTCAAAATTCAACAAAAACTCGGCTAAATCCGAACCAATCAAACTCAAATTTCAATTACAACTTCACAACAACATCATCATCATACCCTAGATATCAATTTGGCCAACAACCAAGAACTTTGACAAATTTTTTTTTTTTTTTTTGTTCTTTAAGATTTTTCAAGGTTCAACAATGATGGATTCGAAATTCTTTTTCATTTTCGAATCTCATCTACAACTATGGATTTATAATGATTTTAGCACTTGAATCTCAACTTTAAAACTTCAACGACGTCTGATTATGCTCAAACACCTCTGATAATTTTTCAAGTTCATATAAAAATAATTGCCCTTTTTAATTTATCTAAATACAAAATAATATTTTCATTACATTTCGAATTAAAAAGAAAAGAAAAAGGAAGAAAATAAAATAGATTTTTAAAAAAAAAATTACATGTGTCAGCGCGTGTATTTCACCTCTTGCCAAATGTTTGATTCTTTATGCTACGTCATCACTTAAAGTGACTTTTATTCCACTTTAAAAACGTTTAGGAGGGAGGAGGGGAGTAATAGGATCCCTGCAATAATAAAGTGTGTCGTAACAACTTCAAATATAATTCAGAGAGAATTTTATGCATTATCCTTTTTTTTTTTTTTGGCTGCATAACAAACAAATGGATACAGGATTGAGAGCCCGGTTTTTTAATTGTCATTTTTATTTTATTACATTAGCGGAGAGGGAACTAATCAGAAGGTGCAATATTAAGTTCTTAGATTTTGAATTTTTTATTGAGAAAAGTTATTAGCTTCAGAGAAAGGCATTGTATGAGGAAGAAGAAATATATCGAGGTGAGGATTAATTAGTAATTTCAGTTTCAATAGTATGGGTGGGTAGGATATATAAATATGGATTTTGGTAATTTAATTTACATTGGTCACACCTGGACCAATCACGCACTGCCACATTATTAAGGGCCTGCTTGGCCATAAAAAAAGATTTCTTTTTGTTTTTTCGGAAAATTTTCACTTATTTTGAAATCAGTGTTTGGCTGTGAAAATTTCCAATTTCACATGAAGTTGAATTTTGATTTTTTTCTTTTTTGGAAATTATCCGAAAAGTTAATCATAGGTTCTTCTCTCCATCGGAACAATAGGGCCGTTCTAGTGCTCGAAAATAATATTTCAAATCTTTCGTATGTTCTCCATTACTTGGAAATTTGAAAATTTTCAAAAAATTATTTTTCAAAATTTTTACTTCAAATCACTCACAAAAATTCAGAAACAGTTCTAAATTGTATTTATGTCCAAATACAATTTTAAAAAAATTTTAAATACCATTTTCACTTAAATTTCTTTTCACTTTTTCCGCTATTTCACAATTCTTATGTCCGAATGCCCTTAAAGCCACAATATTAGTCCGTTAGCTTTAGGGGCATTTTTAAGCCCAAAAAAACGTTGTTAAGGGTATTGTCGGACCTAGCAATGCTGAATCAATTAACAGAAGGCATTTATGAACTAAATCGAATAGGTTAGGGCATTTTTAGCCCTTTCCGTTATATTTATGATCTTATAGATAAACTGAAATCGCTTTTGAATTTGCTTTTTTATCCTGGAGGTAATTAGTGGACCTTCATTGTAAGTTACCGAGGGAGAGTAATGACGTTCCATTTTCTATTGTTACTTAGGTAAATGGTAAATTAGTTAGTTAATAATTTCTCACGAAAAGGAAATTATCATAGTTGGATTCTCTTTTTCGTCCCAAAAGAAAAAAGAAGCAACAAACAACAACAACAATTCAGTGTAATTTTACTAGTGGGGTCTATGAAAGTGTATGCAGACCTTGTCCCTATTTTGAAGAAGACAGAGAGGCTATTTTTGATAGACCCTGCGCTCGAAAAAGATAAAAGAAGGACAACAACTACTACAAGAGAACATGCCATTAGCTAGAAACCAAAATCCTAGCTAACTTACCAAAAGTCCATGCTAACTTCGCTTTAGCTATGAAAATGGCTGCTCTTAGCTAAATTTTAGCTAGAAAATTATGTTATCCGTTGCTAATATAGCTAGGGATATTTGCTTGGCACTAATCCCTCGCAATCATTAGCTAGGACATGTGATAGCTAAAGTCCAAGCAAACTTTGTTTGGTCAATGTTGATTTTGTTGAAGCATAACTAGGCTATTAGCTAGGGACTTATTCCATGCTAATATTTGCTACGACTAGGCTAGTTAAATTACAAGTAAATTTTTCCTGGTGAGCGTCATTAAAACATAGCTAGGAATATCCCTAGCTAAACTTACAAATGTTCTAGCCTTTTTTATTGTTTGCCTTGGAATATTTCCCTAACTAAATTACTAGTAGGATTTTGTCAAGATCATTCTATAGCTAATTTGATAAATATCCTAGCCTATATTTGGTTTGGCTTGGGATATTTTTCACGTTAAATCTAGCAAGGAATAATTCCTATATTATATATGATGCACGAATACAATTTTCTACATAATTCGATATGAGACGAAATGAGTAATTAAATCAATTAATTTGTACGTAAGCATAATCATATTACCATTAATCCTAGAACAACGAAGTATATATATGTCTATTGGTAAATAAAACATGTCTTAAATTAAATAATTAATAACAAAAACTCTACTATTCTAAGATGGGGGACAACTAGAGCCGCTTGGTGGTGGTTGAGAAGTTAAACCAAGCATCTCACACATGACAGCACGAGCCGCAACTTTACTTCTTCTTGTTTATCCTCCCGAATATCTGCTTGCACTCGTGCAGACATGCTCTCCATTCGTTGTTCCAGTGCACGATCAAGAAGTTGCTGAAATTCGGGTGTTTCAAAAACTTGTTGAGTAGGAACAATTGGAGGATTAGGAGCACTAGAGGATGCACAATTAGTGTCCAATGAATATTCCAAAAGATAATTTTTGGGTCCAAGACCATATATTCTTCCTTTTTTTGCGCCTCCAACTGTTTCAATCTAAGTTTTCAGTAGTTGCTCATCTGCTATTTTCAACAAATCCACAACAATTTCTTTGCTAGTTTTTTCTCCTTTCTCATCTCCATTTGTTGCCATGTTTCTCTCTATCCCTTCATCATCTGCTTCAAAACCTTCTGCATCCCTTGATGTTGAAGTCCCACCTACCTTCTCCTTAATAATTTCTGTAAATGTATTCTGAAAGAAATTATAGTAATTAGTTGTTACATGGAATAAAAAAGTTACAAGGTAGATAAAAATTTTGTGAAGCAGTCAGATTGTTCTATAATGAAAGAAATGGACAATGAAAAAATAAACTTCTCTAATTGACAAAGTACATAATAGAAAATATAAAAAACTATTCATTTAATTGCAGATAGCATCTTATCACTGTTAATTTCTTGATGTGCACAAAGAAAAGGTGCTATATAGTTGTTGTATGTTTCTCAAGTTCAGAATGTGCAAAAACTTAGAGTCTTTTCTTACAATTCATAGACAAAAAAACAAAAACTAGGTAAGATAAAAGGTGCTTGTGATATTCTACCATAATTATGTCCTTGAACAATAACTCTAACACTAGTCCTAGAGATACATTCTTGGGATAGAAGAAAAGAACCACGGTAGGTATATCGTAGCACATATTTGGTAGCTCTCCTGCAACTTTAGTGTATACATTTAACATGCAAATAACTTATACAAATGTGTATCTTCGTGTGTGTGTTCAGTTAACGTACTCCAAAGAAAATTAATTATCATGTTTATGACTAAAAAAGGGTCATACTAATGTTTTGAGTTACATATCTAGTTAGATAGTATCACATTAAAAAAATAGTTTGACATACTAATATTAGTCAATAATAAGCGAATTTGCGTAGTAGTCTAGTATATATGCAACTATGCAAAATCTGTAGTGTGAAGATCATTTATCATAAATTAGCTAGTTTTACTCTAGCTAGTAGTTTGCTGCAATATTCTACTTCTTTATCTGAACATGAGACGGACAATGTGAGCAAACTCTTGTATGTTAGAGTTGTGTAGTCGTTTTGTATAAGTTCATATATATATATATATATATATTTATATATATATATATAGTTGTTTTTAACTTCACAAACTTTTTTTTTAAACAAGTACTTGAAATATAAATTGTTATTTTTCTGTCCCAAGAATGTATATCGCAGGCATCATAATAATAAGGCAAACAATAAGAAGATATCAAATTGCTGCTTCACAAGATATCAAAAGGCATCTGGTTCTATCTACATATTTATCGTTTAAGTCTATCTAACTACTCTTCTAGTTCCATGCCTGGACTTAACTTACTCTACGACCAAGGTTATTATCATCCGTCACAATCAGAAACTACCCACTTCACCTAACAAGCTACCTACTACTTTTCTTCCAAGCCTAGTATCATTATAGCAGATTTTTACATTCGCCAATGCTCACCAAAGAGACCATCAAGATTCTCAAAATCTAATAGTCGCCTAAAACTTCAGTTTCTTAACTCATTGAATAACTCCATGATTTCAACACTCCAATCACAACAACATTACTTGTAGATTAATAATCAATTGCCAATCATAAGCAATCATGCCAAGGGATCAAGATACTTTCAGATAGCCAAAATATTTGAGAAAGGATACATGAAATGATATGCATAGAAGAAAATGATAGCTTGAACCACTTTCACTTTTAGTTGAACCACTTTCTCAGTTTGAGAAGTGTAAAATAAACAAAAAATCATGTGTTAATCTCACCGTTTAGAGCAACTAAGTATTGTATATCTTGTATTTTGCTGTGTCTTCTTCATAGTTTGCAGTGACCATCCACTTTTGACTCATTCCTTTTAGAATATCCCTTGTATCTGCAGACCTAAAAACCTATTCTTCCTGTTATTTGCTTTGTTAATACATATACATATCTTTTTTATAGGTGATGCAGAAGTATGTCGTCATATAGTAACTATTGACTCTTTTCAGAAAAATACATTGAGTTATTACACATAGAGTTTAAGTTTAGATTCTAATATTTATTGATTTTCCATTCCTTTCGGAAGAAATGTATCAAGTAGAAGGCTTAGAGCTATGTTCCAGATGCGAAATTTCACTTGGGCTTCCTTCCTCTACAAAGAAGGTATCAAGTGAATTTTAATTGTTTGACTTTGATTCAGACTTTGTTTTTTCTAGTATAGAGTTTGCATCATTGTCTTTTCTTTTTTTTTTTTTCCATTACTTTAGATATTGAACTTCACTTGGACTTCTATTCCTCTGCAAAGAAATGTATCAGATAAACCTAAATGTTTTAGACCTACATTTCGTTCAAGTTATACTTTCCATCATATTCTCTTATTTTTTTGTTAGTTTAGATGCTAAATTTTCCTTGGGCTTATGAAGAAGATAAGATGAATCCAACAAATAAAGTAGCTGATAACCAGCCTATTGATACTAAAGTGACGGGAGTTACTTATGGGAAAGCCTGTTCGGGATCAAAGTTATTCACAAAAATAATGAGAACAACAATCAGAATGAAAATGCCGACCAGGTAGATTACAAAAGTAAAAAAAAAGGACAATGTAATAAAACATTTCTCTAACACAGATAAAGGCAAAGACAAGATTGACAATGAGAAAGGGGAGAAAGTAGAAGACTCAGCAGGTGTTGCACTGAAGAAATGAGATAAAAACGTACCCACATCCTTTCTGACTTTTCACATATCCACTTCTTTTCATTTTTGGTTATGTGAGTCTTTAGAAATAATTCATCACTACGAAGATCTTTCCACGTTAGCTCCTTCTGCAATCATTAAAAATATTATTAATTAACAGAATATATCATAGAATAAT
Organism: Nicotiana obtusifolia; assembly: GCA_002018475.1. Lineage (NCBI taxonomy): Eukaryota > Viridiplantae > Streptophyta > Magnoliopsida > Solanales > Solanaceae > Nicotiana > Nicotiana obtusifolia. The sequence goes on from MCJB01042756.1 coordinate 111,182, forward strand.
ATTAGACTAATACTGATTAATACTAAAAAGATAAAAATAAAAAAAATACATGTCTTCTTCAATACTCAGCGAATGCAACTGATCCTCCGTTACGTAAGGAAGGACCTTCTCCATTATTAGATGACATCATGTTCTTCGAATTGATCGCTGATTTCTTTTTGAAATCCTCAAAGTTCCAATATTACATCAAAACGTCCCAGTTTTCTTTAGCAATCCATCCCGACATTTCTTTTGTTTTTGAAAATTATCTTTTTGCTTTTCCTAAACTATCACTTAACCTTTCACTACCCACATGCTCAAAGTCCTTCGAATAAAATCTTTATCTTCGCTAGGAAAAGAATAATTTTTCTGCAATTAAAAAGTAAACATTCAGTTTGGTATTGTTTATTAAGTTAAGTCAATTACGACAGTTAAGTATAAATACCTCGAAGTCATTGAACCATCTATCTCATACATGATCCGGAACTTTGCTCCAACAATGCCATGATCCAGAGAAGCTTTTTAAAAGGCTATTGTTACATTCCGAACAGCTTCATGTGGACAAAATCTACAAAATGATTAGTATAATATTTTATTGGAAGATAATTAAATGAAAATAATTTTAACCACAACTTGTATAATTAGATTTACTTACGTATCTCGTTTACTTTCAAAGATCTTATGCCACGAGTGGTATCTCATCTTGCCTGTGGATTACTACTTCCATAAGATGCAACTGTTTGTTCAAAAGAAATATCTTGAGAAGGAGTTTCTTGTTGAGAACCAACATCCTGAGAAGAACGAGGTGCTTGTTGATGACCAATATTCAGAGAACTAACAATTTGTATATGGGATGTACCATATTGCTATCATGTAATATGTACTGCTAAATCTACAAAATTTGTTTGGCCATAGTGTTTAGATCACTGGTTGTTTTATAGTGTGTGTAAATTTTATAGAGGAAAAGGAAGCATGAAAATGGGAGTTAGGTTGTGATTTCAACCTGTGACGACCCGGCTAGTCGTCTCGTGGGTTGCTGCTCCGTCTTCTCTATTTTCTATCTCATTATGTTTCATTAACTGTGTTTTACGTAACCAAGTTTAGTAATCTGCGTTTGGGATGAGTTTAGTAAGAAAGGAGATACTTAGTCTCTTTCAGGGAGGTTGAAACTGGAAAAGTCAACCGGATGTTGACTTATGAGTTAGAGGGCTCGGATGCGAGTTTCGATGGTTCGGTTGGTTCCGAAAGATTATTAATGACTTAGGAGTGTGATCGGAATTAGTTTTGGAGGTCCGGCGTAGAACTGGGCTGGAATTGGTAAAATTAGAACTTGGCGATTTCCGGTTGATAGGTGAAATTTTGATCCGAGAGTCGGAACGAAATTCTGAAAGTTTCTATAGCTCCGATATGTGATTCAGGACTTGCGTGCAAAATTTCGGGTCATTCGGACGAGGTTTGGTTGGGTTTAGATCAATAGAGTGATTTAGAAGATTTTTGGATCCTTAGGCTTGAATCCGACGCGAATTGGTGTTGATAGGTTGTTTAGAATGTTCCGAAGGTTGGAATACGTTCGAATAGTGTTATGGGATAGGTTGGCATGTTTAATTAAGGTTCCAGAGGCCTCGGGTGAGTTTTGGATGGTTAAACGGACTAATTCGTCGTTGGAAAAGAAAGTTGCAGAAAAAAAAAAAAAAAACCAGGTGCGAGAATGCGGACCACATATCTCAAATGCGGACCGCATATCTCACAATGAGATCGCAAACCCAGGTAGGTTCCTGGGCAAAGTTCAGGTCAGAAATGCGGTAGGAATGCGGACCGCATATCTAAAATGCGGACCGCATATCTGACATCGAGACCGCAAACTGAGACAGAATTTTTGGACAAAAATCTACGCCAAGAATACGGTTGAAATGCGGACCGCAAACCTGAAATGCGGACCGCAAACCATGCTTCATGTTATAATTGCGGTGAAGGCTAGGGCCACTTTTGCGGTGGCCATGTCAAATATGCGGACCGCATATCTGTTCTGCGACAGATATGGGATCGCATATTGGGCCTGACAGGGGCGTTTTGTCTCGATTTCTGGCCCCTTTATAAATAGAAAATCAGTGTCCCTTTTGCCATGCAAGACCCATTTTCGATACCCAAAAAGAGAAACACCTCCAAACACCATAAAATCACAACAAATCAACCTTAGAACTACATCCAAGGGACATTTCTTGGACAAATTCTCAAGAGGAAGAGTGTTGACCATCTTGAACATTGTTGGAGCTATAGAGCTCGGGTCGAAGCAAGTATTGGGGGCAATTCTTGGAAGATTCCCAAGGGAAAACATCAGGGTAAGTGTTCTAGACTCAGGCAAATTACCCAAACCTACTGCTATTCTAGCTTATGATTGTGATTAAGTTGGGGGAATTATAGAAAACCCTAAGCTTAGATTTTAAGACTTGGAGGTCGAACCGATGTCGGAATTCGATAAATCTTGTATGGTTGAACTCGTAGGAAGATAAGGAACCCGTGGAGGTAAAAAATTTTGAATTTCGAGAAGTGGGCTCGGGGCTCGGGTTTTGCTAATTTTGGGATTTACTTGGGCTTTGTTCCCTCAACATATTGTGACGTATTTGTTATGAATTTGGATAGATTCGACGCACGTGAAAGCCAATTTGAAGGGCAAAGGCGTCGTAGGCTAAGGATTTAACCGGTTTGAGGCGAGTAGTGATTGTAAATGATGTTCTAAGGGTTTGAAACCCCGAATTGCACATCGTAGTGCTATATTGAGGTAAGGCACGCACTCGATGATAAGCGTGGGGTCGTTTACTACTGGGGATTGTGACTTGGTCCGTCCCGATTGATGATTTTATTTTTTTTACTACATACTTGATTGGAACTGATTTGATATCATCATGATTTGGGCTGATTGCCATATTTGGGCTTCGTGCCGGTTATTTGAACCCTTCGAGGGTATTTATCACCGTTTCCTCACTGTGTTGATGTATTACTTGAACTTAGTCCTGTTGATTTACACTGTTTTACAACTCAGCCACTTTTACTCATTTTTTGAGGTTTACATAATATTTTAAATGATGTTTTGGGCTGAGAACTACTGTGTTACTATGCCCGAGGGGCATGAGATGATTTTTCTGACTGAGTGCGGCCGAGGGCCAAATGTGAGATTTTACTGAGTGATATGAGGCCGAGGGCCTGAGATTTAAATGACATTTTAAATGATATAAATGGATCGGGTGGCACGACGCCACGGGATTTGATATGAATAGATCGGGTGGCACACCACCACGGAATATGATATAAGGGGATCGGGTGACACGCCGTCACGATATTGCGCTTGGGCAGTAAGAAGCCCCTCCCGGAGTCTGCACCCCCCACAGTGAGCGTAGGGTACCCATGGGATCTGGTGACACGCTGTCACGAGACATGACGTGGCTAGTCATGCTGTTTTCTTTTACTTCATGTTATTTACTTGAGATATTTACATGTTTTACTGTTTCATTATGGATTGCTTTATGCCTTATGTGTTTTCTTACCTTCAATTGTTATTTATAATTATTACTCACTGAGTTGGAAGTACTCACATTACTCCCTGCACCCTGTGTGCAGATTCAGGCTTTATCGGTTCCGCTCCGAGACATTGATTATTACTGTCAGGGCGGCGATTCAGAGACTACGAGGTAGCTGTTGGCGTCCGCAGCCCCGTATCTCTTTTATCTTGTTGTTTCCACTATCTCCAAATAATTGTGCCAAAGATATTATAATAGTAATCTTATTATTAGGATTTTCATTAGTTGCTCATGACTTTGTGACACCCCGATTTGAGGGCTGTAGCCGGG
>MCJB01042767.1:14804-40311 GCA_002018475.1 Nicotiana obtusifolia
GTGTACTAATGTTGTTCAAAGATTATTCTTTTCCATCTTTTGCTAATCATTTAGAGTAAATTTCTCGTTTTTACATTTAACTTTTCACTCAAATGGTTAATGTTACGTCCCAAATCCCAAACCCGGTCGTGATGGCGCCTCTCATGAAGACAAGGCCAGCCAATTCAAATCATAACTCATTTTAAGCAGTTAATTTTTACAAGATAACAACACAACATAGTTTAATAGCAGTCATTTGCGGAAAAACATAGTGAACCATCTCGACTACAGCCCAAACTGGGGTGTCACAAAGTCATGAGCAACTAATGAAATCCTAATAACAAGACTACTATTACAATATCTCTGGCACAATTGTTTGAAGAAAGTGGAAACAACAAGATAAAAGAGATACGGGGCTGCGGACGCCAACAGCTACCTCGTAGTCTCTGAATCACCGCTCTGACAGTCGTAGTCAATGCCTCGGAGCGGAATCAATTACGCTTGAATCTGCACAGATGGTGCAGGGAGTAATGTGAGTACTTCCAACTCAGTGAGTAATACATATAAATAATGACTGAAAGTAAGGAAACACATAAAGCACAAGGCAATGCATAATGAAGCAGCAAACCATTACTTGAAAACAGTAAATCAGTAAGAAATCATTTAAAAATCTTCCCAGCTTTGGTTACCAGTTGCCATTGTTACCAACTGTAACATCCCTGGGCTCAGTATCATTTAAAACAGTAAAATCTTCCCAAGCTCTGGTTACCAGTTGTCATTGTTACCAACTGTAACCTACAGTTGTCATTGTTACCAACTGTAATATCCCCGGGCTCAGTATCAATCTCACAGCTCTGGTTACCAGTTGTCAATGTTACCAACTGTAACCTACAGTTGTCATTGTTACCAACTATAACCTACAGTTGTCATTGTTACCAACTGTAATTATCACAATGGGTACCCGTGCTCACTGGGGGTGTACAGACTCCGGGAGGGGTCCCTTACGGCCCAAGCACAATATCAAGCCACCCCGTGGCATATATCTAGGCCCTCGGCCTCATATCAATCAAGCTACCTCGTGGCGTACATCAAGTATCTCAGGCCCTCGGCCTTATATCACTCAGTAAAACCTCACATTTGGCCCTCGGTCGCACTCAGTTAGAAAAATATCACATGCCCCTCGGGCATAGTAAAACAGTAGTTCTCAGCCCAAAAATATCATTTAAATATCATTTAAATCTCAAAACTGAGTAAAAGTGGCTGAGTTGTAAAACAGTGGAAGAACAACATGATTGAGTTCAAGTATGAACCAAAACAGTTAGTAAACAATGATAAATACCCTGAAGGGTTCAAATAACTGACACGAAGCCCAAATATGGCAATCAGCCCCAATCATGATGATACAAATAAGTTTCAATCGATTAAGTAGAAAAAAATCATCAATCGGGATGGACCAAGTCACAATCCCCGGTAGTAAACGACCCCATGCTCATCATCGAGCAAGTGCCTCACCTCAATATAGCACTACGATGTGCAAATCCGGGGTTTAAAACCCTCAGAATATCATTTACAATCACTACTCACCTCGAACCGGCTAAATTTCTAGCCCACGACGCCTTTGCCCTTCGAATTGGCCTCCACGTGCGTCGAATCTATCCAAATTCAGAGCAATTACGTCACAATATGTTGAGGGAACAAAGCCCACGCGAAAACAATCAATAAATACTAAGAAATCCCAAAATTAGCAAAACCCCAAGCCCCGAGCCCACTTCTCAAAGTTCAAAATTTTTCACATCAACGGGTTTCTTATCTCCCAACGAGTTCACCCATACAAAAATTATCAAATTCCGACATCGGATTGGCTTGCAGATCTTAAATTTTCATTCTTGGAAGATTTGGTAAAAAAATCTAATTTTTCTTCCATGGATTCATGGATTCATGAAGTAAATGAGTATGGAATCATGATCTATGAAGGATTTATGATAAAGAACACTTACCTCCTTCAAATTTGTTGAAACCCCTCTAAAAATCGTCCAAACCGAGCTCCCCCAACCCTATTTTTATCAAAATGGCCAAAACCCCCCGTTTTTCTAGTGTTTTCTGCCTCGGGCGCCACAGGTGGCGCCGGGCGCTGCCTGTGGCGCAGGTTCCAGTAGCCACAAAATTCCTGGCACAGAAATAGGCATAACTTTCTCATACGATGTCTGAATTGGACGATTCTTTTTGCTATGACTCCAAAATTTCGATACGAATCTACTGCTTCAATTAAAACTGAATTTGGAGTCCATTTGAATAATATGATACCACTTATTCTTGAAGAGACGATATCGACACATTCTTGAAATGCCCAAGTTAAACTCCATCAACCATCCAAAATCCATTCGAGGCCCTCGGGACTTCAACAAAATATATCAACAATATCTTAAAACATCATATGGACTTAGTCGAGGCCTCAAATCACATCAAACAACGCTAAATACACGAATCATACCCCAATTCAAGCCTAATGAAACTAACAAATTTCAACTTCTACATTCATTGCCGAAACCTATCAAATCGAGTCCGATTGACCTCAAATTTGCAACAAGTCATAAATGACATAACGGACCTATGAAGATTTTCAGAACTGGATTCCGACCCCGATATCAAAAAGTCAACTCCTCGGTCAAACTTTTCAAAAATCTTCTATTTTCCAACATTCGCCAAAATGCGTTGAATTGTCCTACGGACTTCCAATTTCAAATCTGGACATACGCCTAAGTTTGAAATCACCATACGAAGCTATAGCAACTCTCGGAATTCCATTCCGACCCTCGGATCAAAATCTCGCCTAACAACCGGAAATCGCCAAAATACTAACTCCACCAATTCAAGCCTAATTCTACACCGGACCTCCAAAACCAATTCCGATCACACTCCTAAGTCATAAATCACCTCCCGAAGCTAACCGAACCATCGGAACTCACATCCGAGCCCTCTAACTCATAAGTCAATATCTGGTTGACTTTTCCAACTTAAACCTTCTTAAAAGAGACTAAGTGTCTCATTTCTTACCAAACACACTCCGAACGCAAACTACTCAACTCGATCACATAAAACACGAATAATGAAGCATAATGAAGCAGAAATGGGGGAAACGGAGCGGTAACTCATGGGACGACTGGCCGGGTCGTCACATTCTCCCCCACTTAAACATACATTCGTCCTCGAACGTGCTAAGGACTATTTCGAGGACATTAAATTTCTATGTGTATTATTACACACACTTGCGGGCGATTCTACGTCACCATAAATTTAACATGGATTCGACAACGCCTTCTCAATTGAAGATTATCTCTTTTATCCACATTTATAAACTTCAAAACCAAATTTCTCACAGCCCAATTAACTGAATACAACGTGTTAGTCTCAACCGGCTGTAACAACTCGTGCTTGCGCGCCCATCATATGTATGCCCATAATCACGTCTCTGGTCATAATAGCTATTCATAACTAATTCCAGCATCGTCAATTAACCTCAGTTTAACCAAAACCTCGTTTCAAATTTTCACAACTCTGACAGCAATTCACGAGGCATGAAGACCTCATAATTATTTACTCGAATTAACGAGTCATATTTAACGCCACCCGGACACTCCCCTTGTAGGCTAAAACTCAATAATTACAGCACGAATATGGCTAAATGTGCACAGAAATACATAGAAGAATTATCAAATAAGCCTAACAGGCATGGGCCCCTATCAGTACTATAGTACCAATTTAATTCCACAGAGGGAGAATTTAAAACACATAATTTTTCATCACAAGGATCTCGTCCTTATATAACTTCCACTGCGGCTCATAGCCCAGTTTAAGCTTTTCACATCATATTAAAAATGCGAGGATCTCGTCCTCAACTCTGAATCACAAGTAATATGCATTCGTGCCAACCGAAATCTATCCATTCCTCCTTTAAAAATAATTTCCTTTAATCGAAATCACGACACATAATGAACTCCCATATCGGTAGGGCATATAATTCATAAAGCTTTAATCAATTATCCCGAAATTACATGAAAACCCACTGTAGTGAGTAACAGAAAGTCACTTTTGGACTCATAGCCCTCAATAGTGTACAAAACAAAAATGATAGACACAACTAAGACCATTAAAATCTCCCGACAGGGATACACACAGTAGTAGAGTGCAAATTCACAAACTCACCATATAAGTCGATTGCCCATAATAACATCCTCCGACCACAATAACTGGAATTTCAGGAATCTGGTGCCTGCTACACATCGCATGACGCATATAAATCTTGTTCCAAATCTCGCAATACTGCCACGACGAAAGAGACGTGTAGAAGCTCGTAGCCACCTACCGAATCAATAATTCATGGAGTCTCTCATCCTGTCAAAAACCATTACCTCATTCTGAACTGAATAACGATATTTCCTTTTAGTGTGCCTTATATAAATCTGATAGCATAGATTTCAGCTCCAATAATCTCGTCTCACTCGGTGCAAGCTGCTCACGCAATAAGCTGCCTCAAACGCCGACTCAGCTCTCATATGGCGCCATCAATGCGCCGACAAGCTACAATTTGAACATGACACATAATCAGGAATGAACTCTGGAAAAGAATTATCCAGCTCGCGTAACGGAAAAAACTGTCGAGGATGAGAAACAAAATACGCAGGAATAGATATAGGGGACCGTACTTAACATAACACTGTTGCGGCATGCAACCCGATTCACACATGATACCGTTACGCGAGATTAAAAGAATTTCTCATAACGCCTGAACTATTAGTAGAATGAATACTTCATTGTTTAGAACCCCTTTCACTCAACTCATTTCAGAAGAACCATGGCAACATGCAACTGAATTCCCATAACCACAGAAAATACAAACCTCAAGTTGTGGTCTAAACCATCATGACTCTTCCGGAGTCCACTCACACAACAAGGCCATTCGAAGAAAATATCTCCCAAATCAATCAAGTCATGGTGGCTATCGGACCTGCACGTACAACCACATACCGCATGTAAAACTTCATACGCCGAAGGAACTAATCATTGCCACCATCATACCGATTAAACCATTACTAACCGACCCAACTTCTTTCAATTTACTCTTGACCTGACTTAGAAGTATAATAGCTCCACTAGCACGTGAAAACCTCTCGAAGAAGCAACCGACTGCGCTCTTTTCCATGTACATCACGTCCACAAAACATAAGCTCCGAGTCTTCCCAAAAACCTGAACATACATCAATAACGCCAAAAATAGCACACGCCCATCTAGTTCTTTGCTGAATTACCCCTAATACTTCCTTTTTCTTAGTCATAAGTAATCCGCCAACGTACCGATAACCAGAAACCACACAGGTAGACAACCACGCAATCCAATTGTAAACGGTGGGGCTCCCCCCACTTAGCTCTAAGCCACTGTCACATAATGTAGAGCCCACGACAATTCCTCCGTTCTCAATTACCATGATCTCGCACCATTAACCCGACAGACTTCTCGAAGTCTTTGTTAAGCTTTTCATGAACATCTTGGACCACAAGTCATAGTCACGCACTCAACCTCTTACTAGGTATCAAGTAATATTCCTCGCAGAAGCTTCATCAACATCACGCCACCGCTAACCTGCTCACAGGAGATAACCCCCCTGTGGAATTCCTTACCGACATCTTCTAACGATGTTGCACTGGGTACAACTACCCCGTAATCAGCAAATCCTCCTGAGCTCATGCTCGCCCACCAGTTGTATAAGTCTGCTCCTTCCCTATTGACATCAACTGAAAGTTCGACAATGCTTTACGAACTCAAATCATATTGCACCTGAAATGATAATCAGATCTTTACATCCCTATTCATTTCAGACAAACTCCTTTCTGCCATATTCGATCTTTCTTCGTACGACAACCATCACTCCAAATAAAATACGTAGGCCAAATCACCTTCCATCATGATTCCCAAACTGTTCTACACTTTCTCAAGGCACGCGGCTATCCTACCACAGAATCCATATCCTAATCTATCACTCTTATTTCGGTTAAACCATCTCCTTTAAGCAACCCTTCAACCTCTGCTTCTCATACTTGGCCTGCTAGTACTTCAACCACCGTGAAACACTTTCTTCCATGTCGTTCCTTATACTTCGCTGCTCACGTGTTGCATCAAATTGAAATCCATCTCTGCAGCACCCGAACTAATAAAATGTTACCGACTCTAAGCCCCTTCGAAGATCATCTTTCTCGAGCCATCCCCATTAGAGATACTAATTCGATTCAAACCGCTGCATACAACTATCCCTGGCAACCAACCCTCAGGCACCATTTCACAGCACCATGCCCTGAAGGCAAAAATCCAAGAAGAGCGTAACACCGACGAACCATAATGCATTAAAACAAGGACGACGACACCGCATCACATTGAAAATTCCATCATGCTTGAAAGTATCCAGTCTTGTCACTTCATCAACCAAACATGGACATCTATAGTCCGACTGCCTTTCCTTCGCTGGAATTAAATGCTGAACCTTTAAATCATACACTGAGAAATCCTCCTTTCGATCCATGTACTGCCGCGTTCCATAAATAAGCACTCTACCATTTCACCAACATTGTATGATAACAACGCATAGACATCGTAGCAATTCGTGCACGGTCTCTAAACCATAGAAGATACAGATATTAAGCCGGAACATAAGAACATCCTTCCACAAGACAGTGATAATAGCCTGCCCGAACACGCATCTGGCACCACGTCTGTAGTACCACTACAAATCTTCAACGCCCAATTGATAACAAGCGCTTTGCGCCGCATAAGATTGAGTAGGAAGGAAATAAAGACATAAGCCTCAACAGAATCAAACCGCACGATAAGAATATCAAGAGTATGAAGTTTTTTCCTAAAAGGTTCTGCAGCCTCTCGAAGATAAATACAGATGTCTCCGTACCGATCCGCGAGACTCTACTAAACCCGCTCATGACTCTTGAGACCTATGTAACCTAGGCTCTGATACCAAGCTGTCACGACCCAAATCCCAAACCCGGTCGTAATGGCACCTCTCGTGAAGACAAGGCCAGCCAATTCGAACCATAACTCATTTTAAGCTGTTAATTTTTACAAGATAACAACACAACATAGTTTAATAGCAGTCATTTGCGGAAAAACATAGTGAACCATCCCGACTACAGCCCAAACTGGGGTGTCACAAAGTCATGAGCAACTAATGAAATCCAAATAACAAGACTACTATTATAATATCTCTGGCACAATTGTTTGAAGAAAGTGGAAACAACAAGATAAAAGAGATACGGGGCTGCGGACGCCAACAGCTACCTCGTAGTCTCTGAATCACCGCTCTGACAGTCGTAGTCAATGCCTTGGAGCGGAATCAATTACGCTTGAATCTGCACACATGGTGCAGGGAGTAATGTGAGTACTTCCAACTCAGTGAGTAATACATATAAATAATGACTGAAAGTAAGGAAACACATAAAGCACAAGGCAATGCATAATGAAGCAGCAAACCATTACTTGAAAACAGTAAATCAGTAAGAAATCATTTAAAAATCTTCCCAGCTTTGGTTACCAGTTGCCATTGTTACCAACTGTAACATCCCTGGGCTCAGTATCATTTAAAACAGTAAAATCTTCCCAAGCTCTGGTTACCAATTGTCATTGTTACCAACTGCAACCTATAGTATCCTTGGGCTCAGGATCAATCTCACAGATCTGGTTACCAATTGTCATTGTTACCAACTGTAACCTAAAGTTGTCATTGTTACAACTGTAATATCCCTTCGGCTCTGGTTACCAGTTGTCATTGTTACCAACTGAACCTACAGTTGTCATTGTTACCAACTGTAATTATCACAAAGGGTACCCGCGCTCACTGGGGGTGTACAGACTCCGGGAGGGGCCCTTTACGGCCCAAGCGCAATATCAAGCCACGTCGTGGCACATATCTAGGCCCTCGGCCTCATATCAATTAAGCCACCTCGTGGCGTACATCAAGTATCTCAGGCCCTCGGCCTCATATCACTCAGTAAAACCTCACATTTGGCCCTCGGTCGCACTCAGTTAGAAAAATATCACATGCCCCTCGGGCATAGTAAAACAGTAGTTCTCAGCCCAAAAATATCATTTAAATATCATTTAAATCTCAAAACTGAGTAAAAGTGGCTGAGTTGTAAAACAGTGGAAGAACAACATGACTGAGTTCAAGTATGAATCAAAACAGTGAGTAAACAGTGATAAATACCCCTGAAGGGTTCAAATAACCGGCACGAAGCCCAAATATGGCAATCAGCCCCAATCATGATGATACAAATAAGTTTCAATCGATTAAGTAGACAAAAAATCATCAATCGGGACGGACCAAGTCACAATCTCCGGTAGTAAACGACCCCATGCTCATCATCGAGCAAGTGCCTCACCTCAATATAGCACTACGATGTACAAATCCGGGGCTTCAAACCCTCAGAACATCATTTACAATCACTACTCACCTCGAACCGGCTAAATTTCTAGCCCACGACGCCTTTGCCCTTCGAATTGGCCTCCACGTGCGTCGAATCTATCCAAATTCAGAGCAATTACATCACAATATGTTGAGGGAACAAAGCCAATGCGAAAACAATCAATAAATACTAAGAAATCCCAAAATTAGCAAAACCCCGAGCCTCGGGCCCATTTCTCGAAGTTCAAAAATTTTCACATCAACGGGTTCCTTATCTCCCAACGAGTTCGCCCATACAAAAATTATCAAATTCCGACATCGGATTGGCTTGCAAATCTTAAATTTTCATTCTTGGAAGATTTGGTAAAAAAATCTGATTTTTCTTTCATGGATTCATGGATTCATGAAGTAAATGAGTATGGAATCATGATCTATGAAGGATTTATGATAAAGAACACTTACCTCCTTCAAATTTGTGGGACCCCTCTAAAAATCTTCCAAACCGAGCTCCCCCAACCCTGTTTTTGTCAAAATAGCCAAAACCCCCCCCGTTTTTATAGTGTTTTCTGCCTCGGGCGCCACAGGTGGCGCCGGGCGCTGGTTCCAGTAACCACAAAATTCCTGGCACAGAAATAGGCATAACTTTCTCATACGTTGTCCGAATTGGATGATTCTTTTTGCTATGACTCCGAAATTTCGATACGGATATAATGCTTCAATTAAAACCGAATTTGGAGTCCATTTTCATAATATGATACCACTTATTCTTGAAGAGATGACATCGACACATTCTTGAAATGCCCAAGTTAAACTATATCAACCATCCAAAATCCATTCGAGGCCCTCGGGACTTCAACCAAATATATCAAAAAATCTTAAAACATCATATGGACTTAGTCGAGGCCTCAAATCACATCAAACAACGCTAAATACACGAATCATACCCCAATTCAAGCCTAATGAAACTAACAAATTCCAACTTCCACATTCGATGCCGAAACCTATCAAATCGAGTCCGATTGAACTCACATTTTGCAACAAGTCATAAATGACATAAAGGACCTATGAAGATTTTCAGAACTGGATTCCGACCCTGATATCAAAAAGTCAACTCCTCGGTCAAACTTTTCAAAAATCTTCTATTTTCCAACATTCGCCAAAATGCGTTGAATTGTCCGACGGACTTCCAATTTCAAATTCGGACATACGCCTAAGTCTGAAATCACCATACGAAGCTATAGCAACTCTCGGAATTCCATTCCGACCCTCGGATCAAAATCTCGCCTAACAACCGGAAATCGCCAAAATACTAACTCCACCATATCAATCCTAATTCTACACCGGACCTCCAAAACCAATTCCGATCACACTCCTAAGTCATAAATCACCTCTCGAAGCTAAACGAATCATCAGAACTCACATCGGAGCCCTCTAACTCATAAGTCAACATCCGATTGACTTTTCCAACTTAAACCTTCTTAAAAGAGAATAAGTGTCTCATTTCTTATCAAACCCACTCCGAACGCAAACTACTCAACTCGATCACATAAAACACGGATAACGAAGCATAATGAAGAAAAATAGGGGAAACAGAGCGGTAACTCATGGGACGACTGGCCGGGTCGTCACAGTTAATCTTTATACATAATTCGAATTATTTTAAAGTATTTTTTCTAATTGATATTATTATCTTATATTTTCATTCCTTTAACAACTTATATTTTGTTCATTCATTGTAAATCCTTTCTAATTCTGGTCTTTTGATTAAAAGTGCAAGCCATATAGTTTGTATAGTTCAACCTTATATTGTTTATTGTTTTTTGTTCTTTATTACGTTTTGTTCTTTAGTCAAATGCATACATTATCAACTTTTTCATATAATTAACCTATTCTTTAAAATACCAAATTCTATTCTTTGTCTTGTACCTCAATTTTCAAATTTAAATTATTTCGTACACTTCATTCATCAACCTTTTACTACAGGAGCATATAAATATAAATATTTCATTATTTGCTAGCCAAATATAATCATCCTTTATTTGATTTACTTTCTTAATTTTCTGCTAAACTAACTATTTCCTATCTCATTTATTACACAAAACTACTCAAAAGTGATTTTTGCCACTTATGGCCAGCACTTTAAAGTAAGTTTTTCGTTTTCTTTTAGCCCATCACTCAAAGTAGTTTTTCTCTGGGCATAAATCAACTTCTTCTAAGTGCATTCTTTAACTACATTTCATCTAGTTAATTTACAAAATACTTCACTTGTTACTACATATTTGCTTTGCACTTTGTTACAATAACAACAACAATAACCAGGAGTAATCCCACAAATGGGGTCTGGGGAGAGTAGGATATAAACAGCCTTACCCCTACTCTGGAAGGGTAGAGAGACTGTTTCCGATATACTCTCGACGCACTAAACATTCAAGTATATTGCCACAAAATAGGATAAACAAAGTAGCATTTTTTATCAGTTGTATTAACTATTATATACTGATTCCAGCCCATTTTTCATTATACAAGGCTAGTAGATCAAATACAGAAATCAATCGGTTTCATTAAACCAGCTATATGCTTTGCTCTTAATGATTTCTACATAAGGAGGTAAAAGATGATATCTTGAGCATTTACATATCCGGGACTACGATCTAACACAAATAGATGCGTCAGAAGTTCCATAAAGATTACTTCTCAATACAAGTTTCAAATCATTTAATTCTCATGCATGGATTCTTTATTGTCCGTTAGGACAGAATATTCATGTGGGATTTTTTCTTACTTTTTGGTGTACGGTAGATGTTCCTTCTGTTTCAAATATAAGAAAAGACTTGGTAAAAAAATTGTTTCATAGAGAAAACACTATATCATGGAACTTTAATTTCTTGAAATTTCTACAGGTTATTAAAAATATTACAATAAATACATCAAGCATATTTAGATGCCCAAAGAGAAAATGTGCAACATAAATTAAGACAAGTATCAATAAGTGTTTAATAATGTAGCTGTAAAGACCCATGAAAGTAGTACTCTAATAATTTTTTAAGCCAGGCACAAGATGTTTCTCACCTCAAGAATCGTGTAAATGGGTATAGTTATGTCTCCATCAATAACAACACTTCTATGTAGTGAACTATGGCGACGCCCATAAGCAAGTAACATATGCTCTAAAGCTCGAGTAAACTGAATTGAAGTTAAGCAATGAACAGCTCGAATTGCTTTGCACTTTGTTAATTTATAAAAATATAATTCTCACATACCTCATCCCCTTTTGTGTATAATTTGTCATACATAAACATTTATCTTTCATCATGTGATATTATGTTCAATCATTCTTCATCTAAACTACTTTACCTTTCTTTGTATATATATCAAATTAATCATTCTTTTGAACATTCCCTCATTAATTTGTTTGAGTCCATAGGAACCGCGTTTTGTGGATCTTGAGGGATGCCTAACACCTTTGTGATGACCCGATAAGTCATTTATAGTTTTACCTTCATTTCTGTATTCCGAGACCTTGAATAGCTCCGTTTAGCCTTTCAGAATTTGTGTGTGCAGTCCGTGTCCTTTTTGGGAAGGTTTTTATGAGAGAATTGATGAAAATGTGAAATCGTGCCTTAAAAACTCATTTGAGTTGACTACGGTCAACATATTTTGTAAACGGACCTGGATAAGTATCTAACGGTCCTAGTGGATCCGTATCATGATTTGAAACTCGAGCGTATGCCCCGAGTTGAATTTTAAAGTCCCTAACTTAAATTAACGTAATTTGTTTAAAACTAGAAGTTGAAAGGTTTAAAGAGTTCATAAGTTTGACTGTAGGTTGACTTTATTGTTACCGGGATCGGATTTCGGTCTCGGAACTTGGTATAAGTTCATTAAAGTATTTATGACTTTTTTTGTAAAATTTGGTACAAAATAGAGTTGATTTGACATGATCCAGACGTCCAGTTGAAAAATTAAAAGTTCTTAAGTTTCTTTGAAAATTTCATTTGTTTTGGTGTCTGATTCGTAATTCTAGGTGTTAGTTTTGTATTTTGATCGCGCAAGCAAGTTCATATGATGTTTTACACTTGTGTGTATGTTCGGTTCTTAGCTCGAGGGGATCGGGTGAGTTCCGGATAGGCTACAGATGATTTGAACTTAGAAATTCTGGTTTTGGCTTCTGCTGTCAGCTGGTGTGTCCTTCTTCGCGATCGTGAAGATACTCCCGCGATCGCGAAGAGTAGTTTGGGGGCTATGGTGGATTTACTCATTGTGAAGGCGAGGTTTTGATCACGAACATGGAGCAGTGTGGGGTCCGCCCTTCACGAACACGACCACTCCATCACGAATGCATAGTGTTAGAGAGGCGGGGGCTGGGAATGGAACTTACTCTATGCGAACATGAGCCCAAGCTCGCGAATGCGAAGGCGAGGTGGGCTAAGCCTACGTGAATGCATGGAGTGTTTCGCGATCGCGTAATCCAACTAGGCAGTGCCCTTCATGAACACGTCAGGTGTTTCGCGAACGTGATGAACTCTTGACGCCCAGTCCTATAAACTTCTAAAAATCGGGATTTCACCCATTTTTCACAATCTTTTCATTAGAGCTCGACCTAGAGGAAATTTGGAAGAGAAATTTCATCACCCTTTCATTGGTCAGTGTACTTTAACTTATTTTCTTCCATTTCAATCATCACCTACCAATTTCTAATCTTAATCAATGTTCCTTCATGGTAAAAAAATAGGGATTTGGGAAGGATTGGGGGGTTTTGGAAATTTGGGATTTAGACCTCAAATGAGGTCAGATTTTGAAATTAGTTACATAATCAGGCTCGGGGGTGAATGAATAAATGGGTTTTGGTCAGAATCTCGGGTTTTGACCAAGCGGGCCCAGGGTTAACTTTGGCCGACTGTTTGAGAAAAGTGTAAAGACCTTAACTTTATGTATTGTAATTAATTTCCCTAGCATTATTTGATGTTATTGAGTCAATTTTGGTTAGATTCGATTGATTTGGAAGCAGATTTTAGAGGAAAGGCCCTGGTTGAGTTTTGATTTTCTTGCGGAGCGAGGTAAGTGCTGGGTCTAACCTTGATTTGAGGGAATTAGGAACCCTAGAGCTATGTACTATGTGAATTACATGTGCAACGACGTATATGCTAGGTGATGAGTGTATATAAGCCCTCAAAACACTTGTTTCCATATTTTTCCGTATTTCATTAATTATTTTATTCCATGTCTTAACTGTTACACGCTTTAATTTCTTTCAATGTCTTAATTTGCTAATTATCATTTATTATTCTAGTAATAAAATGTTAGTTTCTCCCATGCATCCATGATTTAATTGCTACTTGCCTTAATTACCTGAATTGGACACTTTAACTGTCATATATTCGATTTGTCTTGTTGCTTAGTATAAATTGTAGCAATTCTTGATTTGATACGAGATTTCCTTTATGGTTCTGCTTTCATATTGTTAATCGTAGAGATTCTTATGATTCGAGTTGTTGAATTGATTTCATTTATTAATTTGTGTTTATGGATCGGGTTGCATGCCACAACAGGTGGAATAAGGGAGGATTGATATTGATATGATGGGATCAGGTTGCACGATGCAGCAGGTGGAATAAGGGAGGTTTGATATGGTGAAATAAGGGAGAATTATGATATTGATACTGATTATATGGTGGAATCAGGTTGCGCGCCGCAACAGATTTTACTTGTTATTATTGATATTAACATGGTGAAATATGGGAGGATCATGTTTGTATGGTGGGATCGGGTTGCCTGCCGCAACGATTGTGTGTTTTGTATTCCTTGTTGCATTGTGTTGGCTTCAGTATTTTCATACGAGATTCTGAGGAATGGTATTTCTGGCTTACTGATTTTCGAGGATTGGGTTTATTTTCATAAGTTAAATGCCTTATTTTCTGTATTACTTTCCTGTCATTATACCTATATTGCGTACATGTTTTTATAAGTGACCCGCCTAGCCTCATCACTACTTCGTCGAGGTTAGGCTCGCACTTACAAAGTACATGGGGTTGGTTGTACTCATACTACACTCTGCACTTCTTGTGCAGATTTTGGAGTAGGTCCCAGCGGCGTTCCGTAGACTTGCTTGGATCCAGCTATTCAGAGGAGACTTGAAGTACAATGACTCGGCGTCCGTAGCTTTGAAGCCCCCTTCTATTACTTGCAGCTGTTTATTTGACTCAGACAGTTATGTTTATTTTAGACCATTATCTATAGTATCTTAGTCATTTTTTTATTTGTGACACCAGTTCCGAGGTTGTTTTTGGATTTCATCACTTATTAGCTTATTTACCTTATTTTAGATTATTCAATTTCTTTATTGTCATCATATTTGAAGTTTTCCAAAAATGGTTAATAACTACATCTAACGTTGGCTTGCCTAGCAAGTGAAATGTAAGGCACTATCAAGATCCCAAGGGGTGAGAATTCCAGGTCGTGACAAGTTGGTATCAGAGCACTAGGTTTTCTAGGTCTCACGAATCATGAGCAAGCTTAGCAGAGTCAGGAGGATCGGTACAGAGACGTCTGTACTTAACTTCCAGAGACTATGGAGTTTAGGAAAAATATCACTTCTTTCTTACTCTATCGTGCGATTTTTATTCTATCATTGATGATTGAACCTTTCTAATTTTGTTCTCTCGCAGATGGCGAGAACACGTACTGCATCTACAGCCGGAAAGGATCTGGAGTCCCCTGTGGCAGCTATAACTAGGGCCAGAGGTCGCGCCAGAGGCCGGAGTAGAGATAGAGGCAGAGCTCAACCTAGAGCTTGAGCAGCAGCACCTGTATTGGAGCCTCCGATAGATTTTGAGGAGGAGGTTCCAGCTCAGAGTGTTCCCGTCGGACCAGCTCATGTTCCAGAAGGGTTCGTAGCCACTCTAGTGCTTCAGGATGCTCTAGTTCGCTTGGTGGGCTTGTGGAGAGTGTGGATCAAACTGGTACATTCCTGGTGGCTCCAGTCATCTCTTAGGCTGGAGAGGAGCACAGACTCTCGCTACTCACACCTCAGAGCATGTTGCCCCCCCAGTTTCAGACTCCAGCAGCCATTCCAGTTGGGGTAGTTCAGCCAGTTTTTGCGGTACAGGCCGGTGATAGGCCCACTTTTTCTTCTGAGGCTATGTTGAGGTTGGATAAGTTCACTAAGCTCTTTCCTGTTCATTTAAGTGGTGCATCTTCTGCCCACATGATTTTATGGACCGTTTCCACGAGGTTTTGCGTAACATGGGTATAGTTGAGACCAATGGGGTCGATTTTACAACATTTCAGATGTCTGGTTCCGCCCAGAGATGATGGAGAGATTATATGTTGACTAGACCAGCTGGTTCGCCTGCACTTACTTGGGATCATGTCTCACAGCTATTTCTAGAGAAGTTCATTTCTATCACCCTGAAAGAGGAGTACTGCAGGCAGTTTGAATGTCTCTAGCAAGGTAGTACGACTGTTACCCAGTATGAGACTCGATTTGTGGACCTAGCTCGCCATGCCACTATCTTGCTTCCTACTGAGAGGGAGAGAGTGAGGAGATTTATTGATGGACTCACTTTCACTCTCAAGCTATAGATGGCCAAGGAGACCGGGAGTTATATTTCTTTCTAGACCTCCGTAGATATTACTAGATGGGTCAAGTTGGTTCGCGCTCAAGAGAGGGGGCCGACGTCAGATAAGAGGCCTCGACATTCTGGTAGTTTCAGTGGCGCCTTATCTAGAGATAGAGGTACTTTTGGTATAGGCCATCCTCCCAGGCCGTTTCATTCAGCGCTTCAGGCATCTCACAGTGCTTTAAGGAGCCTTGGTCCCTATGTGCCTTATTCTGGACAGCTAGCCTACAGTGCACCATCCGCTCCTATCAGTGCACCTCCAATTCAGAGCTATCACCATGGTTATTTGGCCTGTTTGAGTCAGCTTCAGCTTCAGCAGCCACAACAGCAGGATGGTTGTTTTGAGTGTGGTGGTATTTGTCATATCAGGAGGTTATGTCCGAGATTTTTGGCTGGCATGCCACAGTAGAGTTGTCGTGCCATGGTTCCAGCACCAATTGCTCCACCGCCCACTCTGCCAGCTAGAGGCAGGTGTTAGGTAGCCAGAGGTGTAGGTCAGGCCGTTAATGGTGGAGGCCAACTAGCTAGAGGCCGTCCTAGAGATGTAGTTCTGAGTTGTGGGGCCCAGCCCCAATGTTATGTTTTCCTAGCTAGGCCTGTGGTTAAGTCACCTGATGCCGTTATCACAGGTATTGTTCTAGTTTTTCATAGAGATGCTTCAGTTTTATTTGATCCGGAATCTACTTATTCCTACGTGTCATCCTATTATGCTTCATATCTGGTTGTGCCCCGTGATTCTTTGAGTGCTCCTGTGTATGTGTGCATGCCTTTGGGAGATTCTATTATTTTAGCTTGTGTCTATCGCTCGTGTGTGATTTCTATTGGGGGCCTTGAGACTAGCGTAGATCTTCTAATTCTTGATATGGTAGATTTTGACATTATCTTGGGTATGGATTGGCTGCCACCTTATCATGCTATATTGGATTGTCACGCCAAGTCGGTGACCTTATCCATGCCAGGGTTTCCTCAATTCTAGTGGAGAGGGATTTCTGGCCACTCTACAAGCAGAGTTATTTCTTATGTGAAGGCTCGACGTATGGTCGAAAAAGGATGTCTAGCTTATTTGGCCTATGTCTGTGATTCTAGTGCGGAGGTTCCTTCCATGGATTCAGTACCTATTGCGCGTGAGTTTCTAGAGGTGTTTCCTGCAGATTTGCCGGGGATGCCACCCAACAGGGATATTGACTTCTGTATCGATTTGGCTCTGGACACTCAGCCCATGTCTGTTCCCCCATATTGTATGGCCCCGCCAGAGTTGAAGGAATTGAAGGAGCAGTTGCAAGATTTGCTTGATAAGGGCTTCATTAGACCTAGTGTCTCGCCTTGGGGTGTGCCCGTGTTGTTCGTGAAGAAGAAAGATGGGTCGATGAGGATGTGTATAGACTACCGGCAGTTGAACAAAGTCACTATCAAGAACAAGTATCCATTGAGGATTAATGACTTATTTGATCAGCTTCAGGGTGCCAAGGTGTTGACGAAGATTCATTTGAGATCTGGCTACCATCAATTGAAGATTAGGGAATCCGATGTTCCTAAGACGGCATTGCGGACTGGGTATGGGTATTAGGAGTTCTGAGTGATGTCATTTTGGTTGACAAATGCCAACATCATTTATGGATTTGATGAACCGAGTGTTCAAGCCCTACTTGGATTCTTTTGTGATTGTATTCATTGATGATATCTTGATCTACTCCTGCAGTCGAGAGGAGCATGGGCAACATCTTCAGATTGTACTTCAGACTCTTAGAGTTAGCCAGTTATATGCCAAGTTTTAAAAGTGTGAGTTTTGGCTAGACTCAGTCGCCTTTTTGGGGCATGTTGTATTGGCAATGGGCATAAAGGTGGATCCTAAGAAGATTGAGGCATTTCAGAACTGGCCTAAACTACTTTAGCTACAGAGATCCAGAGTTTCCTGGATTTGGCGGGTTATTATCGCCGGTTCGTGGAGGAGTTTTCATCCATATCAGCCCCATTGACTAGATTAACCCAGAAGGGTGCCCTGTTCGGATGGTCGGATGAGTATGAGTTGAGCTTTTAGAAGCTTAAGGCTGCTTTGACTATGACGCCAGTGTTGGTGTTGCCCACAGGTTTAGGATCCTACACGGTGTATTGTGATGCATCTCTTATTGGGCTCGATGCAGTATTGATGCAGGATGGTAGGTGATTGCATATGCATCTTGGCAGTTGAAAGTTCACGAGAAGAATTACCTTGTTCATGACTTAGAGTTGGCAAACATTGTTCATGAACAGATGATTTGGAGGCACTATCTTTATGGCATGTCGTGAGAGGTATTCACGGATCATCGGAGTCTACAATATTTGTTCAAGTAGAAGGATCTCAACTTGAGGCATAAGAGGTAGTTGGAGCTGCTAAAAGAAAATGATATCAGTATTTTGTATCATCCCGGGCAGGCCAATGTCGTGGCCGATGCCTTGAGTAGAAAGGTAGTGAGTATGACTAGCCTTGCGTATATTCTAGTTGGTGAGAGACTGCTTGCAGCAGATTTTTAGGCTTTGGCAAATCAGTTCGTGAGTTTAGATGTTTCAGAGCTCAGTCGTGTGCTAGCTTGCACAGTCGCTCGGTCTTCCTTGTATGAGCGCATCAGAGAGTGTCAGTATGACGATCCCTATTTGCTTGTCCTTAAGGACACGGTGCTGCACGATGGTGCCAAGCAGGTTGCTTTTGGGGGTGATGGGGTTTTGCGGATGCAGGGTCATGTTTGTGTGCCCAATGTGGATGGGCTTCATGAGTTTATTCTTGAGGAGGCCGACAGTGCATTCTATTCATCGGGTGCCGCCAAGATGTATCGGGACTTGCGGCAGCATTATTGGTTGAGGAGGATGAAGAAGGATATTGTGGCATACGTAGCTCGGTGTCTGAATTTTCCACAAGTAAAGTACGAGCATCATAGGCCTGGTGGTTTGCTTCAGAGGCAAGAGATTCTAGAGTGGAAGTGGGAGCGTATCACTATGGATTTTGTTGTTGGACTCCCACGAACTTAGAAGAAGTTCGATGCGATATAGGTCATTGTGGACATGTTGAATGTCATTCCAATGGCAGTTACCTATTCTTCAAAGCGGTTAGCTGAGATATACGTCCGCGAGATCGTCCGTCTTCACGGTATGCCCGTGTTTATTATTTTTGATCGAGGTACGCGGTTCACCTCGCACTTCTGGAGGGCCGTATAGCGTGAGTTAGGAACGAGGCTTGAGTTGAGCATAATTCATCCCTAGACGGACAGATAGTCCGAGTGTACTATTCAGATATTGGAGGATATGCTTCGCGCTTGCGTTATAGATTTCGGGGGTTCTTGGGATCAGTTCTTGTCGCTTACGGAGTTTGCTTACAACAATATCTACCAGTCGAGCATTCAGATGGCTCCCTATGAGGGATTACGGGAGGCGGTTTTGTTCGCCAGTTTGATGGTTTGAGCCGGGGAAGGCTCAGTTGTTGGGTACAGATTTGGTACAGGATGCCTTGGATAAGGCAAGATTATTCCGGATCGACTTCGCACCTCTTAGTCTAGGCAGAAGAGTTATACCGATCATACAGTTCGTGATGCTGCATTCATGGTTGGAGAGAGGGTATTGCTCTAGGTTTCACCCTTGAAGTGTGTGATGAGGTTCGGAAAGAAGCGCAAGTTGAGCCCTAGGTATATCAGACCCTTTGAGATTCTTGAGAGAGTGGGATAGGCTTGCATTGCTGCCTAATTTATTTGCAGTCCATCCGGTGTCCCATGTGTCCATGCTCCGAAAGTGTAACGGTGATCCGGCCCATGTGTTAGATTTCAGCTCAGTCCAATAGGACAAGGATTTGACTTATGAGGAGGAGCCGGTGGCTATTCTAGCCCATCAGGTCCGGTAGTTGAGGTCTAAGAGTTATCCTTCAATTTAAGTGCAATGGAGAGGTCACCCTATCGAGGTACCCACGTAGGAGTCCGAGTTGGACATGCGGAATAGATATCCAAACCTTCACCAGTCCAGGTACCTTTCTATGTTCGTTTGAGGACTAATGTTTGTTTTAGAGGTGGAGAATGTGATGACCCGATAGGTCATTTATAGTTTCACCCTTCATTTCTGTGTTCCGAGACCTCAAAAAGCTCTGTTTAGCCTTTCTCGATTTGCGCGCACATTCCATGTCCTTTTTTTGGAAGATTTTATGAGAAAATTGACAAAATTATGAAATCATTCCTTAACAACTCATTTGAGTTGATTACGATAAACGTTATGTATAAACAGACCCGGATTAGTGTTTTGACCGTCCTGTGGTTTCGTATCGTGATTTGGGACTTGGGCGTATGCCCAGAATCGAATTTGGAAGTCCTTAACTTGAATTAACGCAATTGTTTTAAAACTAGAAGTTTAAAGGAAAAAATAATTCATAAGTTTGACCGTAGGTTGACTTTGTTGCTATCAGGTTCAAATTTCGGTTTCAGAACTTGGTATAAGTGCATTACAATATTGTGACTTTCCTGAAAAATTTGGTACAAAACGGAGTTGATTTGACGTGATTCAAACGTCCGGTTGAAAAATTAAAAGTTCTTATATTTCTTTGAAAATTTCATTTGTTTTGGCGTCCGATTCGTAATTCTAGGTGTCCTGATCGCACGAGCGAGTTCGTATGATATTTTTACACTTGTGTGCATTTTCATTTTGGAGCTGGAGGGGCTCGGGTGAGTTCCGAATAAGCTACGGATGATTTAATCTTATAATTACTTGCTTTGGCTTCTGCTGTAAGTTGGTGTGTCCTTCTTCGCGATTGCGAAGAGTAGTTTGGGGACTGTGGTGGACTTACTTATCGCGAACGTGAGGCTTTTGTCACGAACGCGGAGTATTGGGGTGTCCTCTCTTCATGAACGTGGCCACTCCATCACGAATGCGTAGTGTTTGAGAGCCGAGGGTTGGGAATGGAACTTACACTACGCGAACGCGAGCCCAGGCTTGCGAACGCGAAGGCGAGGTGGGGTAAGCCTACGCGAATGCATAAAGTGTTTCGCAATCGCATAAGCCAACTGGGCAGTGCCCTTGGTAAACGTGTCAGGTGTCTCGCGAATGCGATGAACACCTGACGCCCGGTCATATAAGCTTCTATCAATCGGGGTTTCACCCATTTTTCACCATATTTTCGTTAGAGCTCGGACTAGAGGCGATTTGGAGGAGAAATGTCATCACCCTTTTATAGGTTAGTGTACTTTAACTTATCTTCTTCCATTTCCATATCACCCACTAATTTCTAGCCTTAATCTATGTTCCTTTATGGTAGAAAATTAAGGATTTGGGATGGATTGGGGGGTTTTTGCAAATTTGGGATTTAGACCTCAAATAGAGGTCGGACTTTAAAGTAATCACATAATCAGCAGGGGGTGAATGGGTAAATGGTTTTGGTCCGAATCTCGGGTTTTGACCAAGCGAGCCTGGGGTTGACTTTCGTTGACTTTTTTAGAAAAGTGTAAAGATCTTAACTTTATGTATTGTATTTGATTTTCCTAGCATTATTTGATGTTATTGAGTTAATTTTGGTTAGATTTGATTGATTTGGAGGCAGATTTTAGAGGAAAGGCCCCGGTTGAGCTTTGATTTGCTTGCGGAGCGAAGTAAGTGTTGGGTCTAATCTTGATTTGAGGGAATTAGGAACTCTGGAGCTATGTGCTATGTGAATTACATGTAGCCGCGTATGTGCGAGGTGACGAGCGTATATCTGCCGTCAAAATACTTGTTTTCATGCTTTTCGTATTTCATTAATTATTTTATTCCATGTCTTAACTGTTACATGCTTTAACTATTTCGTTTGCCTTAATTTATTACTTGTCATTTATTATTCTCGTATTACAATGTTAGTTTCTCCCGTGCTTCCATGATTTAATTGCTACTTGCCTTAATTTCCTTATTTGTACACTTTAACTGTCATATATTCGGTTTGTCTTGTTGCCAGTATAAATTGTAGCAATTCTTGATTTGATACGAGATTTCCTTTATGGTTCTGCTTTCATATTTTTAATCGTATAGATTCTTGCGATTCGAGTTGTTGATTTGATTTCATTTATTGATTTGTATTTATGGATCGAGTTGCACGCCGCAACATGTGGAATGAGGGAAGATTGATATTGATATGGTGGGATTGGTGCACGCCATAACAGGTGGAATAAGGGAGGATTGATATGGTGAAATAAGAGAGGATTAGGATATTGAAACTGATTATTTGGTGGGATGGGGTTGCAGGCCACAATAGATTTACTTGTTGTCACACCTCTTTTTTCCCGAGGGTATACGGGATAGGGAGTTTTTCCAATTAAAGTGACATTTTTCAAAATGGGATTATTTAATTAATTTTTTCAGAGTCGCCACTTGGAATAATTCATTATGGTGTCCCAAGTCACCGGTTTATTTAAAAATCCCAAATCGAGAAAATTGACTCTATTTATGGTCCAGGAACACAGAAGATTGAGCAAGGAATTCTGTTAACCCGGGAGAAGGTGTTAGGCATTTCCGGATTCCGTGGTATTAGCACGATTTCATAACAATTAATACTTGGCCTAATTATCTAATTTTTATTACCTGCTTTAAATCTATTGTGCATTTTAACATTATAACCGCTTTTAACAGAGATTTAGTTGCTTTTAAGATTTATGGAGTTTATTTCAATAAGTCGCGATGTCGCGCACTTATCATTTTTGTACATATTGCAAATTACGTCACGTGAGACGCACCCGCGATTTACAATATATTTATTATTATTATTATTATTATCATTCGAAGTTGCGATCAAGTCACGTGAAACGCACACTTGAATTGGGATTTACGTATCATTGACTATGCCACGGGAACCGTGCCCATAATCATGATGATTTACTTAAACGCGCCTAAAGCAAACTACAATACTTGAGAACAATATTTTTTAAGTAATCGGTAATTTGCTGTAAGGCTACAATTTATGGAAGTTCTTTCTAGGATCAATTTTGAGATTTGTTGGCAGATTCATTTGCTAATTAAACTAGGAAGTTTATAATTCTACAACTTAGATTGCCTCTTTGGTTACGCTGGGGCAGACTGTGTATAAGCACGCTTGGGCTGATCGCGAAGCCCTTAGTGCATGGGCCAGCCCATTTCGCAAAGCAGACTAGGTATGAACTAGCCTGGGCTAAATGTGAAGCCCACAGTGTTTTGCCAGCCCATTTCGTGAAACAGACTGGGTATGAACTGGCCTGGGCTAAATGTGAAGCCCACAGCAAATGGGGATCATCATACTAGCGCTCTTTGGTGCGATCATATAAGGAAGACATAGAAACCACACAAGCTAGAATCCGGCTCTGAAACATCCAATCTCATGAATTGGTTGGCCAAAGCCTGAACATCAACTGCAAGAGGTCTCTCTCCCATTGGAATGAATGCAAGACTACCCATACTTACCACCTTTCTACTCAAGGCATCGGCCACCATATTGGCCTTCCCGGGATGATACAGAATGGTGATATCATAGTCCTTTTGCAGCTCCAACCATCTCCGCTGCCTCAAATTTAGATCCTTCTGTTTGAATAAGTGTTGGAGGCTCCGATGATCCGTAAACTCCTCACAAGACACACCGTAGAGATAATGCCTCCAAATCTTCAATGCATGAACGATGGCAGCTAACTCCAAATCATGAACAGGGTAGTTCTTCTCATGAGGCTTCAACTGGCGCGAAGCATAAGCAATTACTCTACCCTCCTACATCAAGACACACCTAATACTGATCCGAGAAGCATTTGAATATACTGTATAAGAGCCTAAAGCTGAAGGCAAAACTAGAACAAGAGCGGTGGTCAAGGCAGTCTTGAGCTTTTGAAAGCTCTCCTCACACTCATCCGACCACTTGAAAGGGGCACCCTTTTGGGTCAATTTGGGCAAGGGCGATCCAATAGACGAGAAACCCTCCATGAAGTGAAGATAATAATCGGCCAAGCCAAGAAAGCTCCGAATCTCCGTAGCTAAGGACGGCCTGGGCCAACTTTGAACCGCCTCTATCTTCTTCGGATCCACTTGAATACCCTCACTAGAGACCATGTGCCCCAAGAATGCCACTGAGCTGAGCCAAACGTCACGCTTGGAGAACTTGGCATAAAGCTTCTCCTCCCTCAACCGCTGCAAAACAATCCTCAAATGCTGGGCATGCTCCTCTTGGCTACGAGAGTACAGCGGGATATCATCAATGAACACTATAACAAACGAGTTGAGATAAGGCTGAAACACACTGTTCATCAGATGCATGAATGCTGCTGGGGCATTGGTCAGCCCAAAAGACATCACAAGAAACTCATAATGACCATAACGAGTCCTGAATGCTGTCTTTTGAATATTCGAGTCCCGAATCTTTAACCGGTTATATCCAGACCTAAAATCGATCTTGGAGAACACCCTCGATCCCTGAAGCTGGTCAAACAGATCATCAATACGTGGCAAAGGATACTTTTTCTTGATTTTAACTTTCCTCAACTGCCTGTAATCAATGCACATCCTCATAGTACCATCCTTCTTCTTCACAAACAGAATTTGTGCACCCCAAGGTGGCACGCTAGGCCGAATAAACCCCTTATCAAGGAGTCCATTTCAATTCTTTCAACTCAGTTGGTGCCATATGATACTGTGGGGTAGAAATGGGTTGAGTACCGGGCACCAAGTTAATACCGAAGTCAATGTCCCTGTCGGGCGGCATGCCCGACAAATCTGCTGGAAACAAATCCAGAAACTCCCGCACCACTGGAGCAGAATCAATAGTGGGAGGATCAACACTAACATCCCTCACAAAGGCCAGATAAGATAAACAACCTTTCCCAACCATTCACTGGGCCTTCAAATATGAAATCACTCTGCTGGGTACATAGTCTAGGGAACCTCTGCACTCAATCCTTGGCATTCCTGGCATCGCCAATGTCACGGTCTTAGCGTGACAGTCTAGAATAGCATGACAGGGAAACAACCAATCCATACCCAAAATCACGTCAAAGTCCACCATACTAAGCAGCAGAAGATCTACTCTGGTCTCCAATCCCCTAATAGTTACCACACACGACTGATATACACGGTCCACAAAAATAGTAGTGCCCACGGGCGTAGAGACATGAACAGATGAAGCTAAGGACTCACGGGGCATATCCAAATGATGAGCAAAATACGATGATACATATGAATAAGTGGAACCAGGGTCAAATAATACAGAGGCATCCTTGTGGCAAACTGAGACAATACATGTGATCACTACATCTGAAGCAACATCATCTGGTCTGGCAGGAATAGCATAGAATCTGGCCTGACCACCACCTGATCGGCCTCCCCCTCTAGGGCGACCTCTAGCTGACTAGGTCCCACCTCGAGTTGGCTGAGCGGGTGGTGAAGTAGTAGGTTCTGAAGTCATATGCTGACTCCTTTGTTAAGCTGGACCTCCCGTAAGTCTGGGACAATACCTCTTGATGT
>MCJB01042767.1:43988-63733 GCA_002018475.1 Nicotiana obtusifolia
CCCCGGGACCTCAATCAAATATACCATCAAATCCCAAAACATCATACGAACTTAGTTGGACACTCATATCACCTCGAACAACATCAAAACAAGAATATCACATAGATTCAAACGTAATGAACTTTGAATTTCAAATCTCTACAACCTGCACCTAAACAAATTTTGCACACAAGTCCCAAATAACACCATGGACCTGCTCCAACTTTCGAAATCAAAATTCAACCTCGATATCAAAAAGTCCACTCCCTGTCAAACTTCCCAACAATTCAACTTTCGCCATTTCATGCCTAATTCAACTACAGACCTCCAAATCATAGTCCGGAGCTTACAGAACCATCAAAATTCAAATCTGAGGTCGTTTACACATAAGTCAACATCCGGTCAACTTTTCCAACTTAAGCTTTCCATTATAAGACTAAGCGTCTCAATTCATTCCGAAATCTCTCTAGACCCAAACCCACTAGCCCAATAAGTCATATAGCAGCTATGAAGCACGAAAAGAGTAGTAAATTGGGGAACAGAGCTACAACTCTCAAAATAACCGGCCAGGTCATTACTTCCACGCTATTGTTATTACTGATATTTGCACATACGGCGTGACAAGGTGGACTATATATATACATATGTGGGTTTGTGCATGTGGCGGGACAAGGTGAGAATATTATTGTGCACATGTGGCGAGACAAGGCGGGCATTTACTTTCTTATTGCGCATGTGGCAATACAAGGTGGGCTATGTTGGGGAAAGATTTGTGAAGACTTGTGATAGCCTGAGGGGCATTATTATTGTTGTTTCTTGTGTAGTGGTGTGCCTACCCTGTGTGAGTTATCAATGTATATTTTGTGGTGATCGTTTCTTATGTGGCATTCATTGTCCCTACTCTTACTTGTTGACTTGAATTGTGGTAGAACTCTTGCACAAGCATACACGTAAATAAATCACCCATATCGGTTTAAGAAGATGAATCCTGATGTTATTGACTATATACATGTACTCCCGTGTACTTGCCTTCTGTGTGAGAGTTATCCTGTCGGCATGTGAGTTGTCCATGCAGTCATAAGTAATTGTTATTGTTGTCATGCGTGTGGTTCGTGCAGATATTAGATATCGTCACTCTCTTGGCACGTGAGTCATCCGTGCGGTTATGAATTGTAATGTAGGCACAAGATGCCAAGTAATTAGGGTTCATGAATTGGGGCTCATGATTTGTGATTATGAGGTTTGGTACCTCGTGGAAATTCTGGAATAAATTTGGTGTAAAAGTGGTTGTTCTTAACGAGTTGTTACTTATTTTCCTTTATTTGGTTTCACCAAACTTAGACTGTGTTTAGCTTAGTCTACAATATTATTACCTGTTTGCTTCTTGTTGCTAATTGTTGTTTCTAGTATTTCATTGCGAGGTATTGTTTGCCTTCCTTACCATGCTTAGCTGTATATTAACATTGTTTCCCCGTTAGTTCACCTTCATACTTGTTCAGTTGTTTAGTCAATAGGTGTTTTGACTGTCCCTCGTCACTACACTACCGAGGTTAGTCTTGATACTTACTGGGTACTGCCGTGGTGTAATCATGCTATGACTTTTTGCATATTTTTGTGTAGATCCAAGTATATCGGAGCTGGTTGATCAATAGCTAGCTGTTCGGGTTTTGTTGTGGAGAATCAAGGTAAACCTGCGCGTTCGCAGGCCTCGGAGTCACCTTCTGATATTGTACCTATACTGTTTATTTCTATTCCGAAACAGTTGCACTTAGGGATTCTTCTAGAAAACTTAGAAGAGCTTATGACTTCTATTACCGGTTTTGGATATTATTTCATGTTGGAAATGTTGGTTTCATTTAGAAATGTTTGGTTTCTGCTTAATGGTTCTGTTGGTTAATTTCTATCAATTAATTCAGTAAGTATTACGCTTACCTAGTCGTAGAGACTAGGTGCCATCAAGACATCCTACCGGGGGAAATTGGGGTTGTGACATATTCTTTGATAAACCTCATGATTATTTGATTACACTCTATAAGCATGTTTTAAGCTAATTATATTTCTGTACCACTCTTGCATGTCTTCTGAAATTACCATACACTTAATTTAAGCTATGAGGTTTAGATAAGATGTGTTTAAGTTCTGATGTTACATTTGTGGAGCTAAAGTGCTGAAGTTAAGTTTCATTATGCCTGAAATCCTATACTTGACTGCTTAATAGATTCCCCAATGTACTGATACCCCTATCCACTTTTCTGAACCTGATATAGTGACACTGTTAACCTGATATAATCCTAATTCATGTTTGTAATAATATGACTTTTGGTAAGTGTCCCTTGTGGTGTTCTCTCGGATACTCTGCACCTATTCATCCTTCAAATACCTCTGCTTTTCTTTCATAATCCTATACATGTCTACACTGTCCTTAAAACTTCACTAAACTCACTTAAATGAACTAGGCCTAACCTGTGAATCTAAGGTGAATCTTCTGTTGCTATTGTTTGGGTATAATAGCATGTTTAGTTCTCTAATGAGATTAGTATGAAGCTAAGAGCTTTTATAGATAAGTGATCATGCCATTTGTTTAGAGTAAGACAGGACTGTTAGCCTGAGACTTTGTTAAAATTCTTTAGAAAGTCTCAATTGTAGCTGTCAACCTATATCTTTATTAATACTCCTTAGAAAGTCTCAATTGAAGTTCTTAATTTGTAACTCTGTTAATACTCTTTAGAAGTTCTAATTGAAGTTTGTTAATCTGTAACTCTGTCGTTACTCTTTAGAAGTTATAATTGTTAATTTGTATCTCTGTTAACACCTTTTAGAGGTTTTAATTGAAATGGTCAACCTACACCTCTGTTAATATCCGTTAGAGGTTTCAATTAGAACTGTTAACTTGTGTTGGACCCTATTTTGCACAAATCAAAACAATGTACTACTTACATAACTCTACAAGGTCAGTTAAAATTTAGAGTCGCCACCTAGTATTTATGGTATGCTAGGACACCTATACTACACTATGTAATGTATATTTGATTATGATCTACGAAACCGTTAAGATTCTAAGTAAAGGTTCAAGCTATCTCGAGGAAAAGGTGCTCGACAGCCCTCAAGATTCACAAAATGTGGTTTATGTGGACTCAAACAAATGAGAGAATGTTCAAAAGAATGATTAATTTGATATATACAAAGAATGGTAAAGTAGTTTGGATGAAGAGTGATTGAACAAGAATGTCAAATGGTGTAAGATAAATGTCGATGTATGATAAATTTTATGCAAAGGGGGATGAGATATGTGAGAATTATATTTTTATAAATTGACAATATGCAAAGGAAATATGTTGTAACAAGTGAAGTATTTTGTAAATTAACTCGATGAATTGTAGTTAAAGAGTAGACTTGGAAGAATTTGATTTATGTCCAAAGATAAACTATTTTGAGTAATGGGCTAAAAATAAAAGTAAAACTTACTTTAAAGTGACAGGCCACAAGTGGTAATGAATCACCTCTGAGTAGCTTTGTGCAAGTAGGATAAGAAATAGTTAATTTAGCATTTACAAGAAAATTAAGAAAGTAAATTGAATAAAGGATGATTAGTTTTGGCAAGTAAATAATGAAATATTTATATTTATATGCACATGTACTAAAAGGTAAATGAATAAACTGTATGAAAAAATTTACATTTCATAATCGAGGTACAAGACATAATAGAATTTGGTATATCAAAGAATAGGTTAAGTATATGAAAAAGTGGATAATGTGTGCGTTTGACTAAAGTACAAAACGTAATAAAGAACAACAAATAATAAACAAGATAAGGTCGAATGGTATACAAACACTATGGCTTACACTTTTAATCTAAAGACCAATATATGAAAGGATTTTACAATGAATGAACAAAATATAAGTTGTTAAAGGAATGAAAATATAAGATAATATGTTGTGATGGATGGAATGTTTGCAAATCGACCAAATGAATATCAATAAGAGAATATACCATAAAATAATTCAATTCATGTACAAAGATAAACCATTTAAGTGAAAAGCTAAATGTAAAAAATAGAAATTTACTCTAAATGATTAGCAAAGGTTGAAAAGATTAATCTTTGAATAACATTAGTACACGACGAATAAGGTGAAAGAATGATTTTGATGAATAAAGAATGAGTGTGGTATAAGAAAAATATGTTAACACGTTTATGACATAGAAAATCATTGCCTCAATTCAAAGAAACATACCGAAAATAAGTTATCATTTCAATGAATAACTAAAACCCATCTTTAGAGTCAGGGTCGTGAAACACAACTTATGTGAGCCAAACCCAAATGACTACAAAGCCTAAGTCTCTCAACAGAAGTACAATAATTCAATTAAAATTTATTTACAATTATATCTATCCAAAGCACGTCAATTAAAGAAAAATACACGTACAAGGAGGTTCGGAAAGCATGCTCATATAATTTTATGACAAAGACAAAATCATTTATACAATTTTTGGAAGAAAATGACATGTTTTTATTTTTATGTGTATGATTAATTTAATAAGTTAGGTATACACTGGTGCTAGATTAATTAACCATGTTACAATATATATTCAACATCTCAGACAAACTTCAAGAATTACTTAACACACAATATTGCAAGTTAGTCCGATTATTAACTAGGTGCAATTCACCCTAAGTATTTGGCAAATAGATAAACATCAAAGCAAGCAAGCAAGCACATCATCTATCTACTCATTTACTATACTTTATGTTTGGGGGACATCCGAGAACGGGAAGTACGATGCAGGGATTCGATGAGGGTTCGTCTGTTATCCTTCTCCCAAATGCCATCTTTCGAAAGCGACTTTGTATAATTGTACTTCGCAAAAGAGAAAGAAAATTATTATTAAGATAATAGAAAGTAAGATAAATTAAATATTACTAATTTTGAAATGATTTTCATTTCAAAATGCTTTTATAAAAGATCATTTTTCTTTTTGAAAATGATTTGAAATGTTTATTTTAAAAAATTATTTTAGAAAATAATTAAATAATATTTTTGGAGGCTTGGATGGTGTATGCCGTATAGCAATAAGACATTATAATGCGAACACCGACTTGGTTGCAACTCCGGCGGCCAACTGTGTTGCCTCCTGAAGCATGTATATCCATATTCTAGTCTTTTATTTTTTTTGACTTTCTTCATCACCTCATAAATGTATTTTTGTTCAGGATCCGAGGAACGGTGTAGTATCTTGTCCTTTATCAGTCAAAAATCATCACAAGGCCTCAAAAATTTATTCTCATCATCCGTTGTATAGTATTTTTTAAGAGCAGTGACATCCAACATTCGGAAGAAATCAGCTAGGAACTTCCGAAATAGTACCATAAGCATCACAACAACAGTAACTCCAATTTGCAGTCACTGTCACTCCAATACAGTAGACAAAGGGGCCTAAGAGAATATTAACATAACACTTTATCCAAGACAAGAATCATTGGTTACAATTGAATAGAGATGCCAATGGAAAAGAAAACAAACTCCATAGCTGATCCTAATTACAAAAAAATCAAGGCCTCAAAAGTCATAATAGATATTACCATACCTGACTAATCTTCACAGATACAGCATCAAAGCAAAGTACCTCACAAATAACAATGGATCAGTGGCGCAAATAGAGAGAATCACGAGTTGAGAATTAGATACTAATAAAACTATAATCAACAAACAAATCATATCTCTAACGGAATTTCTCGAACCCATAGATGGGAACAAACTTAAAATCAACATAGACATGAAACCTCGAAATCATTATTCAGGTATACTGCTACCACGACATGGGACGTCGGCACATCGTTGCAAAAATCGAGCAACAAAGGCTGCCGGATCTAAAATAAAACGAGTTTTCAGCATGTTTTCCGGTAAACCTTTTAGATATTGAAAAGAGAAAAGGATAAGCAGAAAGTGATAAAAATAGAGGTCGCCGGTGTTAAGCCTTTCTCGGCGTGTTTCTATTTGCTCCGTCCACCATTGTTGGAAGTATAAGGCATGAGAGAGGAGAAAAACAGAGATAAGAACAAACGGGAAATGGTAATAGCCGCCGCTTGTCCGTTTTCTTTGGAGGTCGCCGAAATTTATTATTTTCGGTAGGTTGTCCGATGAGACCTCTCATTATTTCTATTTATGAGAGGTGAGAAAGGGACGATGAAGAGAGGCTGGGGTGACCACCATGGTGGCCGAATTTTTGGCATGTGGCCAGCCGGCGAGCTTAGAGGGAGATGAGAGATGGAGCTGGCTGCTGTGGACTTGGAAAAATGAGAGAGTGAGGAGTGAGTTTATTTTAGGGTTTTCAATGCCCAAAATCTGATGGGTTGTCTTTTTGTGTGTGTATTATAGTGTGTATGAATTGGAAACTTAGGAGTTAAGATTGGAGGATTGGAGAGTTGAACAAAATAAGTGGGTCGTTAGCCATTGTATAAAAATCATGTTGAGTCACATCAAGGGTCATGTCTCATCAAAGTAACATCGGATGTCATGTCACGTCAATCTCAAGTCGCGTCAATGTCTAGTCACATCAAATGTCTCGTCACGTTGGATATTGAAGGGACATTAATTTGACTGAATTGGATCCGTATTTTGAAATAAATTTTACTGGCTTCTGTGTAATTAATAGATTATGCTATATAATAAAGACGATTATTTTACCAAATTATGACTTGTAGTATTTATTAAAATGTCAACTACTACAACAATATTGTTGTAATTATCATTTTATTTTTTGAAAGGCAATAAATTGATAGAACATCCTAATATTTAAAAATTAGGACAATTATCAATAAATTCTTTAAAATGTAGAAAAATGCACAAAAGTGCAATATTTTAAAATATATTCTACTGGCTTCCGTATAATTAAGAAAGATGATTATTTAACAAAATTATAACTTGTAGTATTTATTAAAATGTCAACTACTACAATAATATTTTAGTAATTATCATTTTATTTTTGAAAAGATAATAAATTGATAGACATCCTAATATTTGAAACATAGGACAATTATCAATAAATTGTTTGAAATTTAGAAAAATGCACAAAAATGGCAGTACTTAACTAATTTCAATAAAATGATAAAAATTCATATATTTTGTAAAAATAAGAATAATTGTCAATAAATTGCATAAGAGCTAAATAATATGCAAAAAATTATATTTTTTATCACTTTTAACACTGAAGCCTGTAGAAGTTAATTTTTAAATACGGTGGGTCAAAATTGAGTGTCAACAACTGCCTCTCTTTGATCGGAGATGATGTAAGAGTCTTCAGGCAAAGAAATTGATATCATACTCAATTTTTTCCCGGCATGACAGAGTGGGGAATGAAGGATGTTTTGAAGAATGTAACCGAACTATGGTTTCTAAGTTACCTACATGTCTAGGGTTGCACGAGAATCAGGTCGTGTGTAGTTCTAGAATGAAACTGAGTGTTACTTGTGAGTTGTAGCCTCATTGGGTGGAAGACAAAGGTTCGAGGGCAAAAAGATTCGTGTGATCTCGACATTGATTCCCAAATTGTCCCAATGTTGGACTGTGCTAACATTGGGACGTGGATGTGGATAGTGGATAGATAGATTGGATGGATTTTTGATGTGAATTTGATGTGGATGTGGCCGGTCATTGTGTTGTTTTTTCCTACATACCTGACCGAAGTGATCGGAGCACTTGATTTTAAAGGAAATCCGGGCTGTATACCACTCCGAAGTGATTGGAGCACTTGGTGTGTTGTCGCCGCTTGAATCTACTATTCCTGCCCAGACTGCACCATTTCCTACACCTACTGAGGATGCAACGGTCCCTCCAACTGATATTCCTTTTCCACCTCCAGCTCTAGCTTCTGGTCCCACTATTTCGGATGGGGATCTTAGGGGAGCCATATAGATATTGGCTCAGATAGTGGCCTCCCAGGCCCAGCGATCAAATGTTGTACCTACTTCATCTAGTCAGCCAAGGGATTCTTCTTGTTCCAGGGTGAACAAGTTTCTGCAGTTGGATCCTATGTTCACAGCTACTGATCCTGAGAAGAACCCCCAGCTCTTCAAACCTAAAACAAGGTATCATGAGTGTGTGGGAGTATCATATGAGATTCGCACGCCTATCCAAATATGCCATCTACATGTTGCCCACTATGGAGGCTAGAGTGAGCCGGTTTGTGCAGGGCCTTAGCCCCTTGGTTGTTAGTTAGGGCACTATAACTTCCTTGAATTCTGATATGAACTATGGTAAGATGGTGGCATTTGCTCAAGCCCCAAAGACCCACAAGATGAAAAATAGAATGGAGCGAGAGAGTAGCAACAAGGCCCGGTCAGCGGGCAACTTCAGTGGTGCTTCTGGTGGTGGTGGTGGTGGTGGGACAACTTTCAAAGGAGGGTCATTAGGGCCGTTCCAGTCTTTTGCTTAGTCTTAAGTCGGTACACCGCCATCGGGGCCCAGTCAGCATCAGGGGAACCGTTTTAGGCCTAACCAGGGCAACATAGGATCCTACCAGGAAGGTCGGCCTGGTGGGAGATTTTAGCAGCTGCCGAGGCCCCCATGCCCTAGGTGCGGGAAGATGCACTGTTGGACCTACGACATGGACCAGCTCATATGCTACGGGTGTGGTATGAGAGGTCACATTCAGAGGGATTACCATTCGTCTCACCAGAGCATGGGTAGAGGTACAGCACAGCCAGCCAGTTCTGCAACTACTACATCCGCTGCACCTCCTCTAGCTCGAGGCGCTCCAGCACCTGCAAGGCGTGGTTCAGCTAGGGGTGGCGCACAGAGTTCGGGAGGACCAAGTGATTTCTATACTATGAGGGGTCCCCAGAGTTTAGAGGCTTCTCCAGATGTTGTCACAGGTATATTGAATTATCCAATCTCATGATGTGTATGCTCTTATTGATCCCTGTTCCACTTTGTCCTATGTCACTCCCTATGTTGGTATGGTATTTAGGATAGAACCGGAATAGCTCCATGAACCATTCTCTGTATCTATTCCAGTTGGTGAGTCTATTATCGCCGCGCAGGTTTATAGGGATTGTGTTGAGACGGTGCGTGGTCGAGACACCATGGCCGATCTCATTGAATTGGGGATAGTCGATTTGATGTAATAATGGGGATGGACTGTCTTTATTCATGTTTTGCCAAGCTTGATTGCCGAACCAGGACCGTTAGGTTTAAATTTTCAACTGAGGCAGTGATTGAATTGAAGGGGGATAATATGGTTCGGACGGGTAGGTTTATTCCTTGCCTTAAGGCCACAAAGATAATTAAGTAGGGGTGTATCTATCATTTTGTCCGAGTTACGGACACCGATGTTGAGGTACCTACACTTGAGTCTGTGTCTGTTGTGAATGAATTTCTGGGAGTCTTTCCTGATGAATTCCCTGGGATTCCACCAGACATGGAGATTTATTTTGGGATTGATGTGATGCCAGACACACAACCTATATCTATTTCGCCCTACAGAATGGAACTTACAAAATTGAACGAGCTAAAGGAACAATTGAGAGATTTGTTAGAAAAGGGTTTCATCCGGCCGAGTGTGTCTCCTTGGGGCGCACTCGTCCTTTTCGTAAAGAAGAAAGATGGGTCACTGAGAATGTGTATTGACTATCGGCAGCTTAACAAGGTCACAATCCGGAATAAGTACCCACTGCCAAGGATAGATGATTTGTTTGACCAGTTGCAGGGTGCTAAGTACTTCTCCAAGATTGATTTACGATCCGGGTATCACCAGCTGAAAATCAGGGAGCAGGATATTTCGAAAAACACTTTCAGGACCCGGTATGGGCACTTTGAATTTCTGGTAATGTCTTTCGGGGTAACAAATGCCTCTGCAGCTTTCATGGATCTTATGAATCAAGTCTTCAAACCTTTCCTTGACTCCTTTGTGATAGTGTTTATTGACGATATTCTTATTTATTCGCAGATTCGAGAGGACCATGCAGATCATCTTAGGGCAGGTCTGCAGGTCCTGTATCAGCACCAGTTATATGTGATATTTTTCGAAATGCGAATTTTGGCTTGAATCTGTTACGTTCTTGGGTCATGTTGTCTCTAGAGAAGGAATTGAGGTTGACCCCTAGAAAATTTTAATCGTGACGAGTTGGCCTAAACCTACTACTCCAACATAGATTCACAGTTTCTTGAGCTTAGCTGGATATTGCAGAAAGTTTTTGGAGGGGTTCTCTACTCTTGCCTCTCCATTGACTAAATTGACACAGAAGGCAGTTGAGTTCCAATGGTCAGATGCTTGTGAAAGAAGCTTCCAGGAATTGAAATCAAGATTGACTACGGCACCAGTGTTGACTCTACCAGAGGGTACAGATGGATTTGTGGTATATTGCAATGCTTCAAGGATCGGACTTGGGTGTGTATTAATGCAACATGGAAAATTGATAGCATATGCTTCTATGCAACTCAAGAATCATGAAAAGAACTATCCAACACACGACTTAGAGCTTGCGGTGGTGGTATTTTTTCATTGAAGATTTGGCGTCATTATTTGTATGGGGTCCAAGCGGATATACATGGACCATAAGAGCCTTCAACATATTTTCAAACAGAATGAATTGAATCTGAGGCAGAGAAGATGGCTTGAGCTACTCAAAGATTATGACATCGACATCCTATATCATCCGGGGAAGGCTAATCTTGTAGCAGATGCTCTTAGCTGGAAATCTATGGGCAGTTTGGCTCACTGGAGGCATATAAAAGGTCGTTAGCCTAGGAGGTTCATCGATTGGCTAGTTTGCGAGTTTGTCTTGCAAACTCTAGTGAAGGAGGGGTGATTTTGCAAAACAGGGTTGAATCATCGCTTGTGCTGGAAGTCAAGGAAATGCAACTCAACGATCTATTGTTGGTACAATTGAATGAGGGGATTCAAAAACATAAACCATGGCTTTTTCTCTTAGCGTGGATGATGGTACACTAAGCTACCATGGACGACTATGTGTTCCAGATGTGGATGATCTCCAGGAAAGAATCATGACGGAGGCTCACACTGCTAGGTATTCCGTGCACCCGGGCTCTACAAAGATGTATCATGATCTTAGGGAAGTCTATTGGTGGAACGATATGAATAGGAATGTAGCGGACTTTGTGGAGAGATGTCCAAATTGTCAGCAAGTGAAGGCCGAAGACCAAAGGCCCCGTGTGTTGGCACAGAACACAGAAATTCTAATGTGGAAGTGGGAAATGGTCAACATGGACTTTGTGGTAGGACTACCTTGAAATCTTTGCAAATTTGACTCGATTTGGGCGATTGTGGATCGACTCATGAGATTAGCTCACTTATTACCTATTAAGGCTACCGACACAGCAGAACAATATGCTCAGTTGTACATCAACGAAATAGTCAGGTTGCATAGCACTCAGTTTCTATTATCTCAGATCAAGGGGCACAGTTCACGACTAATTTTTGGAAGAAATTTCAGCAAGGTTTGGGTACTCAGGTGAATCTTAGTACAACCTTCCATCTATAGACTGACGAGCAGGCAGAGCAGACTATTCAGACACTTGAGGATATGTTGCGCGCTTGTGTTCTTGACTTCAAAGGTAGCTGGGATGATCATTTTCCGCTCATAGAGTTTGCATACAACAACAGTTATCATGCCAGCGTTTAGATGGCACCGTTCGAGGCTTTATATGGTAAGAGTTATGGATCTCCCATTGGGTTGTTCGAGATTGGGGAAGCGGAGGTGATAGGGCCAGACCTTGTGCATCAGGCTATGGATAAAGTTAACATCATTAAGGAGCGATTGAAGACTGCTCGGAGTCGTCAAAAGTCCTATTCGGATGTTCGATGTAGGGATTTGGAGTTCAAAGAAGATGATAGGGTATTCCAGAAGGTTTTCCCCATGAAAGGTGTAATGCGATTTGGTAAGAAAGTGAAATTGAGTCCAAGGCATGTCGGACCGTACAGAATCATTCAGAGGATCGGTGAGATAGCGTAAAAGCTTGAGCTACCACCTGAAATGTCATTAGTGCACCCGGTATTTCATGTGTCTATGTTGAAGAAAGTAGTTGGAGACTCGAGAGTCATTGTTCCGGTTGAGACTATTGAGGTTAATAAAGAACTGACTTATGAAGAAATTTCAGTTACCATCCTTGATAGGCATGTCCAAAAGTTGAGGAACAAAGATATTACCTCCGCGAAAGTACTATGGCAAAACCAACAGGTTGAAGAGGCCACTTGAAAGGCCGAGGAAGAAATGAAGAAGAAGTACCCTCATTTGTTTGAATAGCCATGTATTAATAAAGTTTTATCCTATGAAAATGCTAAGAGTTACCTTCTATGAATTATGTAACACTTGTGCAACTGATGTTAAAAGTGTTCCTTTTTATAGTATAATGCTCGTGAGGCCACGGTTGGCATTGTTTTAATGTTATGTTGCATCATTGGTTCTTTTACATGTTGTTAGGACTGATTTTGGGATTCTCTGGTAGGTGGATAGGCCCAATTACAGGGGAGACTCTGGCGAAATATTTGGAAATTTAGGGCGTTAGTCAACAATTGGAACTGCTATTGTGTGTTGTCGCAACTGAGTCACTTTGTGCTAATGGTGAACTTTAACCATCATTCGAGAATGAATGATCCTAAGTGGGGGAGGATGTAACATTTGGCAGAAGAAGGCGTAAAGTGAAGCAGTATCGAGGCAGGTTTGGAGGAAGGTATGCGGTGCATTATGCGACCGGAGAACAGGTCTGCGATGCATTATGCTACTGCATAACAGGTCTACTAATCGCATAATGGCTGCATAGTGGGGTAGAATCGCCCTATTCAGGAGGGCCATTTGTGGCCCATTTCACGGTCCGCAGAAGCATTACGAGTCGCATATGCGACCGCTGATCGATGACGTGGATCCTTTTTATTAATTTTTTTAACCGACCCTATTTCGATATATTAGAGTGATGGACCACTTCTGAAGCAAAAACATATATTCTAGAGTGAGGGAGTGCCAAAGAGTAGGGGAGTGCCTAAGCTCATCACCCATCAATTCTTGCTCAAAGTTGAAGAAATTGTAAGAAGAATTCACTAGGTCTTCATCCTAGAGGTAAGTTTCTACTCTATAGCCCTCAATTATGTGGTTCTAATTGAAAATAAGTAATAAGCCAAGCTATTCTTGGGTGTGGGAGTAGTTTATTTTTATTATGGAAGTACTATCAAGGGTTGGGGGAAGAATGTTGAGCTAAATTGGGTAGGCTTTGGGTAGTGGGATGGAGGAATCCACCATATGAGGACCTTGAAATCATAATACCCACATAGTGTTTGATAAAATGCTCAAATCAGCTGGAACCATAAACTCTCTCATAATTTGTGTCCAATTTTACTATATTTCTAAAAAGATCGAAGAAGCTAAGAATTTTGGAACATTGTAGTAATTTAAAAAGGCTCGAGGCAGGATATGTTGGCTAAACTCTTCTCTTAGAGTTGAACCCCACAATGTCTTTGTAAGTCTCGTGATGCCCTTTATAAATTGAGTTTTTGTAAGTGAAGCCTTGTGTCGAAATAATTATGCGTTCAATATGTATTCGTAAGATTCTTGTTATGTTGAGTTAATGATTGAGAATGTGGTTCAAGTATGGGATGTGTTTTACTATGTTATGATTTAAAAGAATGAATTTTTATGAAAGCTATCATGTCAATTTTATAAGAAGTCACATGTGCCTAAGAACCTAATTTGCTCAAGTATGTGCTTAAAGTCTTAATTTGAAAGGACTTGTTGTTGATTATCCATGATAATGATTAAAAATGGAATAGTGAGCTTGAAATATGAAGTACGACAAATGTGCTAATAATGATATTGCGTTATGGCCAATGGTGTCAATAAAACGAATGACCCGTAGAGGAATACGAATTGAGTGGTAAATACTTTTAATAACAAATGTTATTGGAGTATTGATTAGCCACCGAGGAAGGGTAGGTCGGAACAACCTAACCCGGA
Source organism: Nicotiana obtusifolia (assembly GCA_002018475.1). Lineage (NCBI taxonomy): Eukaryota > Viridiplantae > Streptophyta > Magnoliopsida > Solanales > Solanaceae > Nicotiana > Nicotiana obtusifolia. The sequence continues at coordinate 57,930 of MCJB01042767.1, forward strand.
AACTACACGTGCCGCGTAGGAGTGATCGAGGGGTAAATCCACGTGTTAATGCGATGAGACTGTTCCCCTTATATGGGATGATATTGGTGTGATGATATATTTTCCACTTAAATGGGATGAAGTTATTTCTAGCTAGATGTGATGTAATGTCGACACACATGGCATTGTGGTGAGACGGCTTGGCCGAACGGGCTGAGATCGGACGACATGCCGCGCACATGGTGGTATTGTGAGTGTAAGTCTTGGGGTGAGACGGCTTAGCCGGTCGGACTGAGATCGGACTCCATGCTAAAACACGGTGGTGTGTCGGTGCTAAAGATCTCCCAACTTAAATTACCAAAACCTACTTGAAATTTACGTTTCCCATAATGTGACACTTTGATACCGTTTTAGTCTCTTATCGATATCATGTGTTGTTCTCCGTTTACTGTTGCTCGTTCTATTGAGAGGGTGTTTAGTTTTACACATTAGTACTATTCCATATGTACTAACGCCCCTTTTGTGGGGGGCGCATCTGTAATGGATGTAGGTGGTTCTATAGCAGGTGGCATTGATCAGTGATAGCAGAACACTCTCCATCTCAGCTGATTTGGTGAGTCCCACTTCTTTTCGGGGTCCTATACCTTCTATCCTTTGTACATAGCATTTTGAGGCACAGTCGGGGCCTTGTTGACGGCACTGTCATAGCACTCTTTTGTTCCTGTTAGAGGCTCCGTAGACATAGTGTGGGTTGTGTCTGTTTTTGTGAAAGCTAAGATAAAGATGTTTTAATTGTATCATCTGTCCCACTTTAATTATGACTGTACATGTACTGTTTTGAACATTTGTTAAGGACGTAACCAATGAAAATGAAATGTTGTTGTTCACATGACTTCTTACGACTAATTAAGGAAATGCACTCTTCTCTTTATTTTGAATGAGTTGGGTAGACGGCACTGTGCATGTTGGCTCGGCCGAGGTAACTCTGTTGATTGCTGGTTGCTATCCCCGAGGTCGGGACATGAAATAAATCCAAAAGCCAGGGCATTCCCTCCCCCTATTAGGTCTCTTTCTCACACCACGACCTGTGGTCAAAATTCGTCCAATCTCGTAACTGTAGCTACCTTCTATCATACACCATGTACGAGTCTGTCCTTGTATCTGCGCCTATGCTATCTTCTCTCCTTTTTCCTCCAGCTTTTAGCCAATCTCTAGGCTTCACTTTGTGAACATATGCAGTACTATGACAAGCTGGCCCTTTGGGATTTGTAGGTGTACTAAAATTCTTCGTTCGGTACTTATTGAACTTACAACCATTGTTATATCTTGTTTTACAACCTATGTTATCTATGCTTATGGCTTTACTACATCTAGATAGGCCATGCTATATCATAACTCTTACTTTGGTTTATTATTACTAGGGCCTGCTACCTAACTCCAGGTTATTCTCTCACTTCTTATCCTATATGTATAACTCTAAGTCATTTACTGCTTCCTCATTATTGTTCATCATATGAATGGCAACCTAATGTCATCACATGCATTGGATCTTTTATCCATCTATTGGTGATTCACCTCAATGATTATCTATAATATACCAATGATAGCTTGAAACCTCTTACGTAACACATTGTCACTAGGTCTCACGTCTCATCAGGGAACATTTGAAGTGATTTGCCTAATCCACCTAGGGGTGATACTCAACTTCAACAACCGTATTTCATGGCATCACAACGTGGTTCATCTTATGGGGGTATCCAAATCATATTACAATTGATGAAATCCATTTGTTTTTGAATCATTGCCCAATCAAAGGCCTAAATGTCATCCTCTTATGGGCTACACTAAGCTTTCTATATCTTGCGGAAACCATCAACTCTATTTTTTTGATGTGCTTAATTCCGAGACCTTACCTATTATCGTCACCTTCTCACTCACATTTACCATACTTACCTTTAAATCTCATATCATACCTTCTATCGCTTTCATAACATCCCTTCCACATTGGTGGAATTCTCATCTGCACCTTAAAGATCTACTACAATACTTGCACCCCTGGTGAATATGCAATCTGGTGGGAGCTTCATATTGACGTCTTATGAGGTTGGTACTCTTCTAACTGGCTTTATCGTAGGGATTTTATAGAATATGGCCATTGTACTATCTCTCTTGAACTTCCGCTATTAAAAGTGATTCTGCAATGGTTTGAGTCATGATTTCTATAATCATCTATAGATCAATTTCGAAAGATCCATATCAAATGCAGCCTCTATCTTTATTTTATTCCAGGGGGAAGCTAGACTTGAACCTTGTTCCTACATGACCTTATCAATTCGATCAGGCAATTTTTCATCAAAGTCAAAGCAAAGAACGAGTCTAGCAATGGGGCTCCTGATGTAACTTTTGAGCTTCGTCTTCTCCCTCAGCCTTTATGCAGGCTTTAATCTGTCATCTAATCTTCGGCTTAGGATATTAGCTATTACATTAGCCTTTCATGGACTCTATGTAGCATTCATGATATAATATTCTAACAATTCATACCGTTGTCTATGACATGGAATTAATTCTTTCTTTTAACTTATACTGGAGTCTCCTATAGTTGTATAAATGTCAACGTATATGTTGCATGGATAACACTACAAAATCTTAAGTGTGTTCACAACGTAACTAACTCTAGGTCATTGATTGTATTTCCTTTCGTGCCTTCTCAGCTTTCTTTAAATGTTAGCAATTACTTTTCCTGGTCGTTCTGCCACTTGTTGCATGAATACTTGGTTTATCTTATTGCCCACGAATATTGGAATTTCCTATAACTTATATGATCTCAAATATCACATTTGAAATTTTTTTTTCTTCCCGTTCATTACCCACGATAGGTGCCACTTTCTTATGGAGTGCATATAATATTGTAGTGAGACTGTTGTTACAAGATCATTTCTTCTTCAGTTTGATATGCTTAGGTTGAAGCCTTCTGTCACGCCCCAAACTAGGGGAGGCGCGACTGGCACTCGATACTATATTCAATCGAGTTAGCCACTAAACATACTAGCTAACTAAACTGAGGGCCCAACAGATCAGGCAGCACAACCTCTGAATTGCTAAGCCTGGACCACTAAGGTCATGACCTGCATAACAATAAGCCATATAACAAAGGTAGACGAGCCAAAATAATAAAGTACTAGCTGGCCGACGAGGCCCCGATTGGAGACATACATGCCTACACACATATATATACATGCCATGCCTATGGGCTAGAAACCGAAAGCTACACAGAAAAAAAGAAAGAAAGAAACCCAGAATACTATGTCCACAATAGCCTCTAAGAGTGTCACAAGCATTGTCGAGACAAGGCCCCGACTATACCCAAACTGTACAACAAAAGTAACCATTCTAGGTACGCTCCAGGAAGAGGTGGAGGTTACCAACTCACAGCTGAACTCCGAACTCCTAGCGGAAGGGTCGATCAGAGTCCCTATCTAGACCTGCATGCACGAAACAAAAATGCAGTGTCCCCAGGCAACGGGACATCAGTACAAATAAAAATGTACTGGTATGTAAGGCAGGCAATAGAGTCATACATAGCTGATGTAAACGAAGTAATAGGGATACCACTTGACACTGAAACTCTGATAGCCTCCATGGCCGACATCCTACTCCATAGTAATCAAATATGCATGGTATGTTCGTGTAATCGTATGTCGTGAATACATATATATTAATGCAAATGAATGACATACCCAACCAAATGCTAGCAATGGCGGTCTCTTCCGGTAGCTGACCGGTATCATATTGCCAACATGTGGCAATCTGTACAATATATATAGTTTTTCAGGCAAATAGGCCCCTTACCTCCGATTATAGCTCGGAGTCCATGCATAATATGCTATGTATGATATGAAATTTGTATGCACATAGTAGGCCATAACAAGAACTTAGCCAATCTTGGCTCATAGGTACTCTTATTGTCATGATCTCATAATCACATTCGTATCGCATACAATTGTTTCGTGGAACCTTGTATGCTTTCTTTCTTTTGAATAAGCTTGAAAACTCAACTCGACTTTTAGATCTTTTTTTATTTAGTCACACAACCCAAAGATGAATAAGAATTCATATATCTAGACATATAGTAAAGAAAGCCGACAAAATGACATATATAGATGTCGAATACCCTATTTAACCGAAAGAGTGGAATATCAACCTAATAGCATCACGAAAATACTCCAGCTACTATCCCAATTCCTTTCACAGAAGGTCTTTCTAACAATAAAATAGTAAAATACCACATTTGATGTCTAAGGAATTTCCCAGAATTCGTGCTAAAAAGAAGGAAGGAGCTTAGCCTTAACATACCTTTCCAACAAACGTCCGAATGCTTGTAGTTCCTTCACAGAAATTGTTCCTTACGTCCTAAGCTTCGCAAACACTATATATATGCAGCTTATACGCACCTATAAACAGTTCATAATTGAGTTTAAATCGGCAACTTTGCCATATAACCCTAACTCGACGAAACGTCCGTAGAACTTTGTAAAAACGATCATAAAAGAGTTCCAAGATGATTACATTGCAAAACCAAGCATAAAACCTGAAAAACCAGCAAGGATATCAAATTCCTATCTTCTAAGAATAGCTCCAAACATAGCTAATAGAAGGGGGAAACGATTGCAAAGCGTAGAGATTACGTTTCTAGGCACGGGGGAAAATTTTAACGGTAGAAATCGTTAAAAACGCACCTTAATCACTCAAGGACATCATGGACCCTTCTCTTAAGCTTGCCTACTGTTTTAGAACGAAAGTGAACTATTTTTAGGTCTGAAAAGTCGAACTTGCCGACTAATATTACTTACTTGACCCGACCAGGTTCGCGACCCGGTTTCAGCCCGGATAGTCTTCAGTAAAACGATCATAACGTTTTACTCCGATGTCGGTTTGACGTGAGGGTTTTATGGTTGCAAACTAGACGCGTAGACCTTCGATTCGGTAGGTCGTGGGTCCCATAAATCTCTATATATTGGGAGAAATGGTCTGATACATTTGATCTAAAGTTTAGAAAATTTATTAGAGAAATTTATGATAACTTTCGCCAACCTTTATTTTGCAACTTGCTTGGCTCCAAAACTTAACATGGGGTCTCACATAGAATATCTTAGATCCGATAAACTGCCCACGAATCCAAAAGAGTCGAGGGCCCTTCATACAAAGGCGGCCCGATTTAGCTTGTCCAAGGACGGAACCTTGTTTAGAAGATTATTTAATGGGCCACTTGCAGTATGTCTAGGGTATGGCGATGTTGAGTATGTTTTGAGGAAAATCCATGATGGTACCTGTGGAAATCATTCGGGGCCGAAATCAGAGCCGATTATTATTGGATCGACGTAGAAAAAGATACAAAGGAGTTTGTTCGAAAATGTGGTGAATGCCTAAGACACGCTCCAATGATCCATTGACCTGGGGATCTGCTCCACTCGGTTTTATCACCATGGCCATTCATGAAGTGGGGAATGGACATCGTTGGCCCCTTTCTCTGGGCACCAGGTAAGGCTCAATTTATATTGTTTATGGCTGATTATTTTTCTAAGTGGATGGAAGCTCAGTCATATCAGAAGGTCAGGGAAAAGGAGGTTATCGACTTCATTTGGGACCATATCATATGTCGGTTTGGAATGCCATTTGAAATCATATGTGAATGTCACGCCCCAAACTAGGGGAGGCACGACTGGCACTCGATACTATATTTGATCGAGTTAGCCACTAAACATACTAGCTAACTAAACTGAGGGCCCAACAGTTCGGGCAGCACAACATCTGAAATACTAAGCCTG
>MCJB01042778.1:0-55696 GCA_002018475.1 Nicotiana obtusifolia
ACAAGGGTCCAATATATTTTTGCAATAGGCGAGGGTCATGGACTCCCGCAAACAAGTACTGCTTTGGGATTTTGACCATCACTTTGTCTCCTACCTGATACTCAACAAACCGATGATTTTGATCAGCATGCCTCTTCATCCGCTTTTGGGCTTTGACAAGATAGCTCCGCACTATCTTCAAATTTCGCTTCCATTCTCTTGAGAAGCTAGCGGCTCGAGGAGATTTTGACATGTTTGGTGCATTCACAGTGTGTGGGAGTAGCGGTTGCTATCCGGTAACAATTTCAAAAGCGCTCTTGTTGGTACAAGAGCTCTTTTGTGAATTGAAACACAGTTGAGCAGCATCCAAAAGCTTCACCCAGTTCTTCTGCGATCTAGTTACAAAGTGGTGGAGATATTCCCCCAGCATGCCATTGAACCGCTCCGTCTGGCCATCAGATTGCGGATGAAAACTTGAACTGTGGCTTAATTTTGACCCAAGGCACTTAAAGAGTTGAGTCCAAAAGTTGCTAGTGACGCGAGAGTCGCGATCACTAACGATGTCTTTGGGCAGGCCCCAATATTTGACGACATGAGAGAAGAAGACTCGAGCTGTATCTTCTGCTGATATATACTGTGGGCTGCTATAAAGGTAGCATACTTGGAAAATCGATCCACCACAACCAAGATAATTGTGAGATCCCCGACCTTGGACAATCCGGTGATGAAATCCAGAGAAACGCTTTCCTAAGGTCTCTTTAGGACAGCCAGTGGTTCCATGAGTCCTGCTTGTGTCAGACGGTCCGACTTGTCCTTCTGACATACTAGACAAGTCTTCACATATTGAACGACATCATCGGCCATTTGAGGCCAATAATATGCATGACGGAGTAACGCCATGGTGCGTTCTTCACGAGGATGACCGGCCCACAGAGTGTTGTGGAATTCCGCCAGAAGGGTCCTTCGCAGATCTCCTCCTTTAGGAACATAAAGTCGGTTTCCTTTCACTTTCAGGAAACCATCTTCTATGTAGAACTGGCGAGTCTTGCCTTGTTCTACCAAATTAACCAAATACTGTGCAGCAGGATCCCTGATGAGTAGACCCTGTATTTGGTCTTTTATGGTGGTGGCTACTTCACTTCCCCTTAGGGTGGCGAGTATGCACACTGATGCTAGATCCGCTCTCCGACTGAGTGTATCAGCAACATGATTAGTCTTCCCACTGTGGTACTCCAGGTTGAAGTGAAATTCCGCTAGGAGTTCCTGCCACCTGGCCTGTCGACCATTCAGCTTCGGTTGAGTCATGAAATGGCTAACAACTGTATTGTCTGTCTTGACCACGCACGGGGTTCCCAGCAGATAATGCATCCAAAGGCGTAGGCAATGGACAACAGCCAATAATTCCTTTTCGTTGGCGGCATATAGTCGCTCTGCATCCTTCAGCTTCCGGCTCTCATATGCTACAGGATGCCCTTCTTATAGCAAAACTCACCAAGTGCATAGTCGGAGGCATCCGTTTGTACCTCGAATGGCTTGGCCAAATCAGGGAGAGCCAAGACGGGGCTACTAGACATAGCCGTTTTCAATGCGTTGAAGGCTTCCGCTCGCCTGATTCCCCAATCCCAAGGCGTGACCTTCTTGAGAAGTTCTGTCAGTGGTACTGCAATGAGGGAGTAATTCTTCACAAAACGGCGATAGAAGTTTTATAGGCCAAGGAACACCCTCAAGGCGTGGACATCCTTAGGCGACGGCCCATCTGTGATAGCCTGTATCTTCTGTTGGACCATCTTGATCCGCCCTTCCTCAATGACATGCCCGAGGAAGTTGATATGTTTTTTAGCAAAGGAGCATTTGGACAGCTTCGCATATAATTCGTGCTCCCGCAATCGTGTTAGGACCTTCCGCAAGTGCTCCAGATGTTCCTCCAGTGTCTAGCTATATACGACAATGTCATCCAAGTAGACCACCATGAATTCGTCAATGTATTCTCGAAAATCAGGGTGCAAAATGTGGCTGGGGCATTAGTCAAGCCAAATGGCATCACAAGGAAGTCGTATGACCCATATCTTGTCACGCACGTTGACTTGTGTTCATCGCCCTCTGCGATCCGAACTTGAAAATAACCTGTCTTCAGGTCTATGTTTGTGAACACCGTTGCACCACCCAATGTCGAACAAGTCTGCCATGAGCGGAATAGGATACTTGTTCTTCACAGTGATTTTGTTTAGAGCCCGGTAATCCACACATAGTCGTAAACTTCCATCGTGTTTCTTTTGAAATAGCACAGGGGACCCGTATGGGGACTTGGAGGGTACGATGATCCTTGTGTCTAGCATTTCCGTCAATTGTCTCCGAAGCTCAATGAGTTCGGGTTGTGACATTCTGTACGGCGCCCGAGCAGGTGGCTTCGCACCCGGTACCAACTCAATCTCATGGTCCACAGTGCGCCTCGGCAGGAGTCGCTTTGGCATGTCTTGTGGCATGACGTCTTCAAATTCCAGTAACAGCTCCTTCATGGGTGCAGGAAGAAGACCCGAGGAGCGTTCTACATCTTCAATGCAGAGGGCAGCCAAGAACGTAGGTTCATGTCTTTTGACCCCCTTCTTCAACTGCAAGGCCGAGATGTTTTCAGCGGCTATCTTCATGGGCATGCACGGGATGGTACAGGGCTTGGCCCTATTTGTTCCCATCATCAGTAGCATGTCTGCATATGGTACGGGTATGGTATTGATTTGCCTTAGGAATTCCAACCCCACTATCAACTCGAAGTCGTCTATGACCACCACCCGCAGGTTGAATTTTCCTTCATAGGGGCCAAGTTTCACTGGTACTTCTCTGGCTATTCCACCAACTGGTTGAGGGGGTGAGTTGATAGCCTTGACACGACCTCTGCCCTTTCCTACAACTAGGCTAAGGCGCTCCACCTGAGTCGAGGCTAAATAGTTATAGGTGGCACCTGTGTCTATCATCGCCTGAATGGATTTGCCATTTACCTTCATCTCGACGAACATCAAGGTCCTCTCCTGTTTAGGAGGATTCCTCTCATCCGCCTTCTTTTTCCCTTTCTTGTTGACTGGGCAGGGGTCCTTCTTCTTACGAATACCAGCACTGGTCCCCGCTAAGGCTTCAGAAAAAGAGCCAACAATTGCATTGAAGGCACCTACCAGTTCCGTCTGGTCCGCATCATCAGATTCATCATCCGTCCCATCATCAACAGCTTGATGGGCATTCATCTGTGCATGTGGGCACTCATTATTCCAATATGGTCCGCCACAATGACGGCATCCTGAAGGGGGTTTCCTTCCCTGATCGTTGTTGTTAGATGCAGTGCTAGTACTGCCTGAGGAGGGAGCTTTAGATTTGGTTACACTCCGATCTCCTCCACTTTTGCTTGGGCCACCAGTACTCGGATGGCCCCCTTTGTATCCTCCTTTCACAGGCTGTTGAGGCCTATCCTTCCGAGCTTCCACTTGATAATCCCCAAGGCATTGGATCGCCTTAGGTAACGTGTCTACCCTTTGTCTTTGGAGTTCCATACGGGCATAGAGTTTCAACCCTTCCAGGAAAGTGAAGAGTTTGTCTTTGTCCCCTATGTCGTGTATGCTCAGCATGAGCACAGAGAATTCTCGCACGTAGTCCCGCATTGGTTTGGTCTGGCGGAGCTCCCGTAACTTCCTCCTTGCATTGTACTCAACATTTTCGAGGAAGAACTGCAGGCGTATGGCAGCCTTTAGTTCCACCCATGTGTCAAGAGTATCTTCACCGGCACTGATGGCTTTGTATTTCACTCGCCACCAGAGTTTAGCATCACCCTGAAGGTACATGGCAGCAGTTGCCACCTTCTTAGCTTCTTCTAGGCCTCCCACGGCATCGAAGTATTGTTCGATGTCGAAGATGAAGCTTTCCACTTCTTTGGCATTCCGAGCACCATTGTATGGCTTCGGCTTGGGAATTTCAGTTTCTATGTCGCGGGGGCGAAGTTCACAGCACCCCCGGTTTGGTTCCCGCTTCCTCGAAGCAGGCTTTGTAAAGCAGCATTGACAACGTTGAGTTGGCCTGTCAAGTTGTCTATAGTTTGTTGTATGGCAGTCACCCTGTCTGCCTCTTGTGCCCTGTGGACTAAATCTTCGGCACGCTCCTGCTGGAGGCCCTCAAATTTCTCAAAAATTTCGGCTGCCTCTGTGGCTGCCGTTTGCCGGTCTCCTTCAGAGTCGCGGCTGATGTTTTCTATGTCAACTTCGGCCTGGTGCATCCTGCGATCTAGGTCGTCCAACCTTTGCACTAGGCTGGTCTTTAAGTCAGGCACAGTTTCCACGATGGGCCGTAATGCGTCAACCGTCTCCTCAAGGGTCGCGATGCCATCCCTATGATTCACCATGGTCAGAAATGGTAGTAATTGCAATGTTATCCCTCGTTCAATGTCGAGCCTAGGCTCTGATACCAACTATTACGCGGTGCCTTCCTGAGGTTCTTTGGAAGGGCAACGTAAGGCTAAGCAATCGATGTCAGTACGATTGTTGTCCGCCACCTGAGGTCCCCTCCGTACGCTAGACTAGATTGTCAGTGCCGTACGGAAAAACCAATGTCGTGAGCAGCTGAGAACAGAAGAGAGAATTGAGAAAGAATGCTTGATTGTATAAATGAAAGCTATTACAGAAAAGCTACGCGGTGTCGAGGGGGAGAGACACCAGTACAGAGAATTGTTTGCTTGCTAGAAAGTTTTGAATGCTTGATCCCCCCTAATAATGCTTAAAAAAAATAAACCAAAGTTACATGAGTTGACCTATGAAAGCTGTAAATGCATACTAAAAGAAAATAAAGTAAATCTACTCTATATTTACAATGAAAAGGACTTAGTCTTCTACAAAGTAGAAACAAGTCCGTTGGCAATAACTTTGTCATTAGCATCAGGGTCCGTGCGGGCGTTGTCTCTGCGCGCGGCGCTGTTGGCATCTGCTTGTGGCTGGGCGCTGGCGCTGATTATCAGTGGGGCGACAGAGGCGCCTGCGCGCTTGTCACTTGGAGTTGCCGAGACCACGGGGCCGACCGTGGCGCTGGGTGTTGGGAGGCTTGCCAGAACGCTATGGGGCGCGTCCAATGGGTCATGGGGCATGGATGGAAAGCCACCCATGACATAACATATGATTAGGCACTAGATCTAAGAGCAAGCCTTAGAGCAACCGTAAAGTTGTCTCCATATGACCTATAGGTCACGAGTTCGAGCCGTTGAATCAGCCATTAACTTTCATCAGGGTAGGCTGCCTATATCACACCTTTTGGGTGGGCCCAGGGGCATAGGCAGCTTGATTGAAGCGGTGTCACCTGACATCGCTTCGTCGAAATTTTTTCATATTTTGTATGTATGAATAATAAATAAAATTAAAATGTTGGGTATATATATAACAAATGACACCATTGCCGTTACAATAATTTATTCATTTGTTCACTTTTTCAAATATTAACACTGCCGCTTCGTCGAAATTTTTTCATATTTTGTATGTATGAATAAATAAAATTAAAATGTTGGGTATATATATAACAAATGACACCATTGCCGTTACAATAATTTATTCATTTGTTCACTTTTTTAAATATTAACACCGCTTACGAAAATTCCTGCATACGCCACTCGTGCATGAATGCTGAATATTTCATGCACTAGACTCATTAAGATCCATATTAATTTGACTGATGACACGAACATGAAAGAATGCTTTCCGCATACCAAATAACACAACATCAGAAAACGAGACAATATTGATAACCAAGCAGGTTAAACAATTTACATGGAATCAATTAGGTCAACAGAGTAGCATTGAGCTATATATGTAAAATCACGGAATATTGAAAATGTTGATATGAGTTCAGATTGATCAAAATGAAACTAACGGTATTAGATTAATAAAACACAAATTGTCTTAGACTCAACGTATATATTTTTAATAAATGAAATGTGGTGCTTCTATTTATTGTCTAAATATATAAATTTCATTTCATAAACTTTAAAAAATAGACGTTCTGATTAACATGAGATTAGATAGTCAATTATGAATTTCATTATTCTTTTTGAGATATACGAAGGAAATAAAGGAAAATAAAATGGTAAAGAAAGGAAGGAACGGGATAGAGATGAGCAATAGAAGAACTTACCATGAAAGCTTCTGAGAATAAAGAGAGAGAGAGAGAGAGAGAGAGAGAGCAAGAAATTGAACTAAAGGGAGGAATATTTAAGTGCCAATTAAATCGGAGATGATAGGCAACCAGCTACTAAGAAATTGTCAAATAATTAGAGAGTAGGAGAAAATCTCGCAATTGAAATATATAGAGCCTTTCAGTCATTCTCACAAAAAAAAAAAAAAAAAAAAAAAAAATTAGTATTTGCTTGATATATTTTCTCTTAAAGTAAAACAAATAACATAACGAGTATATATAAGTATTTCTCTATTTTCCTTCTTACAGAACAGTCAAAAAAAATAACAATAATAATAATAATTGTAAGGATAATGATAAGGTCGGTCCAATCAAGGAAGTTAGGAACATAACAAACAATGGATAATTGTTAGAACACCTTATGTCCCATTTATATTATTAGATTATTATTGCCACTACCATACGCTACATAGATTTTTCTTAATTCTTATAGAACCATTCTCAAAAGGAAGCAAGGAACATTAGCGAATTGGTTCGTTACTTATAATTAGCTTTGATTCTCCTAAGTTCCTAACATAGAGATACAGCCAAGTACAATTAAATTGTAAAAATTGCATGGGGAGTCATATTTGATTGTTCGTTTTTAATTTGTATCTGTTTTATTTTTTCGTTTGTATTCGTACTCATTTTTTTGTTAAAAGCGTTTTAAAAACACGATTTTGTCCTTCTTTAGTAAAAGACTATTGACAAAACTGTAGACTGCAATACAAAACTTCAGCATGTTTTGGTATGAAATTTTAGCAAATAAACTAAATAATTTCAGCATGCATTAGCAAAAACTCATTAGAAAATTACATACTGCAAGGCAAAAACTTAAGCATGTTTAGTCTGAAGCTTTAGCAAATGAACTAAAAATCTTCAGCTTGTTTAGCCTGAAGTTTCGGATAAAACTCATGAAAAAACTATAGACTGCAGGACAAAACTTCAGCATGTTTTGTTATGAAGTTTTAGCAAATGAACTAAATAACTTCAGCATGCATTAGCAAAATCATTAGAAAATTACATACTGCAGGACAAAAACTTAAGCATGTTTAGTCTGAAGTTTTAGCAAATGAACTAAAAAACTTCAGCATGTTTAGACTGAAGTTTCGGGTAGAACTAATGAGAAAACAGTAGACTGCAGGATAAATAACTTCAGCATGCATTAGCATGAAATTTTAGCTTCAATGTGAAATTTTTCACGAATGAGGTTGCAGATCACGCGATTAATGCGTGATGCAGGTTTTATATCTTTTGCAAGCGGTATAATTGTCATATTATTGCGGATTTTTTGTCAGCTGGCTACCAAATCAATAATTTTTAAAAATAGAGTACAGGTTAAAAGGTGGCACAAATATAGGGTACAACTGCAAATTTTATTGATAGGATTATATTTTCGGTCCATCACCAAAAAATATTTGTTAAATTTGTAACAATTATTAGTGAAAAGATCAAAAGTGCATAATTTTATCAATTGAAGGTTAAATTATTATTTTCTTAATTTACTTTATATATAGAACTACGAATTCTTTTTTTTTTAAGGTAACATATTTATATATAAATAAAAGACTATACAAAAGCTGTGAAGTCACCCATAATTACAAGGATGCCTAATAAGAAAAGACACTCCTAATCCTTTGTCTTCTCATAAGGATTCTAAAACATCAAAAATAGATTCATGATCATTTAAATATTCTCCTTTACACCAAAAGTAAAAAAGAACTAAACATTTGATTTTCATCTTTTGAGTGTTGCTGTATCTATCTTCAAAGCATCTTTGATTTCTTTCTTCCCAGATTGTCCACCAGATGCAAGCTGGGACAACCTTCCATCTCTCTTTATTACTGGATAGGTTGCCTTCTCAGTTCCAACATGTTAAAAATTCAGGTATTCTTCTTGGCATAAACCACAATATTCCCCTCACATTGATGAATATCCTCCATAATTGTAGAGTCACTCAATAGTGCAAAAAGAGATGATTGATTGTCTTTGCCTCCTCTCCACATAAGTAACATTTAGAACATAGCTGGAATCCACTCTTGATCAAATTATCTTGAGTTAGAACTGCCTCCTTTGCCAGCAACCATGTAAAGCATGCTACTTTATGAGGGATTTTAACCTTCCAAATCAATTTCCTTAGCCAGCAGCCAATCTGATTTATTTGAGATGTTGAACTCCTTATATGCTGCTTTAACTGAGAACTTCCTTTGCTATTCCCTTGCCATGTGACACTGTCTTCTGCAGTAGAGGTTCCTTTGAATCGTTCCAAATTCTTATAGAATTCTGTAAATCTATTAATCTCCCAATCATTTAATAGTCTTCTGAAGGTCAGAGTCCATCCTTGATTTGTCCAAACCTCTGCTACTGTTGCTTCCTGTTGTTGATTCAGTAAATAAATGTCAAGAAATTTGTTTTAGTGATCCTTGACCTAACCACTTATCATCCCAGAAAGATACCTTCAAACCATTTCCAATTCTAAAGTTTGACTTGTTAATGAGCTTGGGCCACAGATTTCTAATAGACTTCCACAAACTGACCCCATATGGATTTCTCACGAGGTTGCTTATCCATTTTCCTTCCATGTCATACTTTTCTCTGACTACCTTCTTCCATAAAGATTGTTCTTCTGAAGCAAATCTCCATAACCACTTCATCAACAAACTTTGATTTTGGATTTTCAAGTTCTTGATTCCCAATCCCCCTTCCTTCTTGTTAGCTGTGAGTGAGGTCTATCTAACCAAGTGAATTTTCTTCTTGTCGTTGTTGCCTTTCCATAATAAATTTCATCTCAAAGCATCTATTCTATTCACCACACTCGCTGGTATTGGGAATAGAGACATCATATATGTGGGCATAGCATCAAGAACTGAGTTTATCAGGACCAATCTTCCTCTTATGGATAGGTAATGGCTCTTCAATTAGCTAGATTCTTCTCACATTTCTCTAAGACCCCATTCCATATCTCTTTTGACTTGCTTTTGGCCCCCAAAGGCATTCCCAAATACACTGTAGGCAGGTTACCTATTTTACCACCAAGAATTCCAGCCAAGTTTTGGAGCTCCATTACCTCATTAACTGGATAAACAAAACTTATATCCCAGTTAATGTGTAAGCAAGAGATGGCTTCAAACAGGATAAAAATGACCCTTAACATATGAAGGTGACCTCTATCAGCTTCACTAAATACAAGAGTATCATCCGCATATTGTAGATGGGAGATCTCTAGTTGACTACCTGCCCTAGAACTTACCTTGAAGCCTCTTATCCAGTTGTTGATCTGAGTTGTCTTTAACATGACATTCGAACCTTCCATGGCAATGAGGAATAAAAGGGAGATAGGGGATCACCCTGTCTCAAGCCCCTCTGAGAAGAAAAGAAACCAACTGGTGAACTATTAATCAAAATTGAGAATCTCACTGTACTAATGTAGAATTTGATTCAATTGACCCATCTTTCTTAAAGTCTCTAGCAAAAAGTTCCAATTCAAATGATCATAGGCCTTCTCAATATCCAGCTTGCCTAAAATACCAGGCTCATTGCTTAGTATCCTTGCATCCATACATTTATTAGCAATTAATATGGCATCTATTATCTGTCTGCCTTTAGTGAAGGCCATTTGCTGAACATCCACCAACTTATTCACCACCTTCTTGAGTCTCTCCATCAACAACTTGGAGACGATTTTGTAGATGATGCCTACCAAGCTAATAGGTCTGAAATCTTTCAATTCCTTGGCTCCAACCTTCTTAGGAATTAAAGCCACAAAAGTGGCATTAAAACTTTTCTCGAAGATACCCTGGTAATAGAAGTTCTGAACAGCAGCTACCACTTCCTTATTCACCACTTCACAGCAATGTATGAAGAAGGCCATTGAATACCTATCAGGACCAGGTGCTTTATCCTAGGCACATGCCTTCATACTATCCCATATCTCCTGAACACTAAAAGGACTTTGAAGCATTTGATTGTCCTCAGTAGTAATCCTAGGACAATTTCTAAAACTATCTTGTGGTCTCCATTCCCCTTCTTCAAAATATAAATTTTGATAGAAAGTGACAATCTCTTTCTTGATAACTTTAGGATTCTGCACCAATATCCCTTCTACTACCAGTTCCTCAATGTGGTATCTCCTGTGTGCATTTGCAGTTCTGTGAATAAACTTAGTGTTTTTATCCCCTTCCTTCAACGACAAGGCTCTGGATCTTTGTCTCTATGCCACCTCCTCATGTTTTGCAATTTCCTCAAATTCCATTGCTAGGGCAGTTGTGGCATAAATTTCCTCTTTATTCAAAGGCCTCTGGTCATGAATCTCCTCCAATTCTGCAAGCTGGTTAAGCACACTTGTCTTCTGCAATTCCAGATTTTCTTGTAAAATTCTGCTCCATTCTCTGAGTTTTTTCTTCAGTGCTTTCAATTTGAAAGCCCAAATAAAGTCAAGCCTACCTTCATAGATAAAGGAATTCCCCTAAACTTTGATCTTGTCTATAAAGCCATCAGTTTGTAGCCACTAATTTTCAAACTTGAAATAAGATTTGATTGGCTCCCAATTGATACATTGTAGCATCAGAGGTGAATGGTCTGAAATTACTCTATGGAGCATTGATTGTTTAATGTTTCTAAACCCATCATTCCAATCAACATATACCAAAAATTTATCCAGTCTAGCAGCTATGAAGTGTCTGTCACCTTTTCTCCACGTGAAATCACCAGCTACTAATTGTAAATCTACTAATTCCATATCTTCAAGAATTATGAGAAGTCCTTCATGGCTCTAGTGATTCTTTTGCAGTTTTTCTTCTCTGAAGGAAACCTTACAGTATTGAAATCTCCACACATCACCCATGGCCCCTCAAATAAACCTCTGGCCCCAGCCAATTCCCACCAAAGATCTTCCCTTTCTACTCTATCATTAGGGGCATATACACTAGATAAATGCCAGATAAGTTCCTTAGTTTTACCAGTGAACTTACAGGTAATGCAGTGTGATCCAAAGCTGCTAATTTCCACATCCCATATTCTTTTGTCCCACAGCACCACAAGACTTTTTCTAGTCCCACTAGCTTCTAATTGTGCAAATTCCTCGCCCCCCCCCACTCCTCCCCCACCTATTAGCCCATAAATCTTTTACAATCTCAGTAATATCCTCCTCTAGTTTGGATTCTTGGAAGCAAAAGACATCTGCCTTCTAGCTGTTCATTAGACTTCTAATCAACCTCCTCCTCGTTTGACGGTTAACCCTCTTACATTCCATGATAGAATGTTAACCTTCACTGATCTTTTATAACTATATATCCTCCCCTTCCTTCTAGTTCCATTGCTCTTGAAATTACTCCCGGTATAACAGCCCCTTTAGTTCATTAATACCTTTTCTTTTTGGAGTATCCATAACCTGTAGTATTTTTCCTCTATTTTCTTGCCTTTTGTTGTTGATTTTTAAAAAGAGCTCCAGAGCTTCTTTCTCACAATCTTGAAAGTCGACCCCAAATTCCTTTCAAGTGATTTTTCAGCTCTGTTTCTTCTTCTATTTGAACCCAACCACCATAGAAATCCATGACTTTTTTAAACAAATGTTGAGACCACAGGTGAAAGGGAAGCCCAACAAGTCTGATCCAACCTGATTTATCTTTTCACTCCTTGGCACAACACCCACCGTCGAAGACCACAAGTGGAGATTAAGGGTGTGTTTGGTACAAAGGAAAATGTTTCCCATGGACATGAAAAATGGTTAGGTGGGGGTGAGGTGGGGAAGGTTGAGAAGGAGTTTTAGAAAAAAATTTCCCATCTCTTGATAGGAAAAATATTTTCCTCCAATTGGAGGAAAATGAGTTCATGAGGAAAATGTTTTCCAAAACAATGAAGCCAACCAAACATGAAAAAATTAGAAAATATTTTCTAGAAAAATATTTTCCTTCATACCAAACACACCCTAAATTTTTGCTTTTCCAGTACCAATCACCTCTCAGAACATGTTCTGCATTTCCTTTCGAAGAGAACTCGAAAAGAGATTGATTGTTGCTCATGTCATAAATGTTGACACCATGATCATGCTTCCAACTGCTGCAGGCCCAATGGCGAATATCCGATCGTGATGGAATATCAGAGATGACTTCTGACAGACTATCCACCACACTCCTGCATAGGAGATCATTCTACATTGACTTGGTGTTACCAGATATACGTATAATATCTCCATCTATCTGGGCCTTAGCTTCATTCATTTCTCTAGATGACCATTTGTGTCTTCTGATTGTATCCAAGTACAAAAGACCTTCCTTTGTGTTTCTGGGTACATTTATGATTGCTTTGTTGGCTTTGCAATTAATGAACCTTTCGATCTTCAATGCGATGTCTATCTGTCCCGTATTAAGTGCCATCTCTGGTATAATAATGACTGATCTCCCTCTTCTTTGGACACTGATTATGGTGATGTACCGACCATGATTGTTATAGTTCTTTGCACAAAAATACTCAGAAAAGTGGTTCTGGAATTTTTATCCCTTCACATGGTTGCCTTTAATTTTCGAAGCCTCCTTCAAAGTCTCACATAACCACACCATTGTCTTCTTGTTGAAAGTGGTTATTCTAATTAAATTCCAAGGGGGTCCGTCCACTCATACCATTCATCAGCTCTGGACACGTTTCTAATAATATCGTATGACTTAAATCCCACTACAAAGTAAATGACATTATCACCTATCTTGACTAAGCAAATGCTTAAGTAAATATAGATAAACACATTGAAATAGTTCCGGCTAAATCACTGGAATTCCCCCTGAAAAAATGGTTGAGGTGAAAGAAGAGTCCGGAAATAACTATCTTTGGGAAATGTGCCTGGGAGCATTTTTTTCCTAAGAATCTTGGAAACAGAAAATCAACCCTTCTCTAACTTTGTATGAACTACGAATTCTACATTGACTTAAACTACTTTCAGAAATCCTTCATTTCAGTCTGCCGGGTACTTCACTGGAGCACATCGTCCATCGAATTTTAAAAAAGGATTCTTTTTTATTTGTCTTCTTTCTTACATTATTGTACTTATATTCTGATACTCCATAACGAGATTGTATGCTATAATATTAGATTATTATTTTGGTATCAGAGCGAGTAATTCTTGACTATGCTAAGAAGAGATATAAATTCACATTCATATAGGGTAAAAATAAGATGCGCAATTTGAGTCCTAAATACTTCACCACCCTAACTCTCTTTTTGTACATTTTACCCCCAAACAAAGTACAATATTCTTTTTTATAATCTTTGCCTTTATTTTTGCATTTGCTATTGCTGATGCAGTCCTTGCGTAATCCAGCTTTGACTCTGTGTTCGAGCCATGCCCCATGACCCCTTGGACGCGCCCCGTGGCGTCCTAGCAAGCCTCCCAACACCTAGCGCCACGGTTGGCCCTGTGGTCTTGGCAGCTCCAAGTGACAAGCGCGCAAGCGCCTCTGTCGCCCCACTGACAGCCAGCGGTAGTGCCCAGCCACAGGCAGATGCCCACAGCGCCGCGCATGCGGACCCTGAGCCGAATGATAAAGTTGCTGCTGACAGACTTATTTCTACTTTGTAAAAGACTAAGTCCTTTTCTTTGTAAATATAGAATAATTTTCCTTTATTTTCTTTTAGTATGCATTTACAGCTTTCTTAGGTCAACTCATGTAACTTTGGTTTATTTATTTTAAACATTATTAGGGAGGAACAAGCATTCAAAACACTCTCTAGCAAGCAAGCATTTTTCTGTACCGGTGTCTCTCCCCCTCGACACCGCGTAGCTTTTGTAATAGCCTTTCATTTATACAAGCAAGCTCTTTTCTCAATTTTCTCTACAGCTCTCAATTCTCTCGTTGCTCACAATATTGGTTTTCCCGTACGGCACTAACAATCTAGTCTAGCGTACGGAAGGGACCTCAGTTGGCGGACAGCAATCGGACTGACATCAATTGCTCAGCCTTATGTTGCCCTTCCAAAGAACCTCAGGAAGACGCCGCATAACAGATTGTATGCTATAATATTAGATTATTATTTTGGTATCAGAGCGAGTAATTCTTGACTATGCTAAGAAGAGATATAAATTCACATCCATATAGGGTAAAAAT
Source organism: Nicotiana obtusifolia (assembly GCA_002018475.1). Classification (NCBI taxonomy): domain Eukaryota; kingdom Viridiplantae; phylum Streptophyta; class Magnoliopsida; order Solanales; family Solanaceae; genus Nicotiana; species Nicotiana obtusifolia. Next base: position 14,262 of record MCJB01042778.1, read on the forward strand.
AAGATGCGCAATTTGAGTCCTAAATACTTCACCACCCTAACTCTCTTTTTGTACATGTTACCCCCCAAACAAAGTACAATATTCTTTTTTATAATCTTTGCCTTTATTTTTGCATTTACTATTGCTGATGCAGTCCTTGCACAATCCAGCTTTGACTCTGTGTTCGATGCTTCTACCCTTGTGGTCAACTATTTAATAGATTTTAAAAAAAATATAAATGTAAGTTTCCCAACTCTTGCGGCAACAAAATAGCAGCTTTAAATACTACAGTACTACAAATGTTTCGATCATGTGACTTCTGCTCTTTTCGAACTGCGGAGTGTGTTGTACACATGGCATTTGTTTACTTGTGTTGATCTCTTACTTGATTACATTAGATCAGATTAACACTAGTCGAGTCAACTCGAAGTATTCCAAAATTATGTATTAAATGTAAATTGTTGGTTTTTTCCCCTATGGAACGTTGTCCTGCACAAAATATACCAAATTCGTTGAGAAAAATATTTGCTCTAATTCTTCTAAGACATGCTTCAATATTCCTTTTGGTTTTACTTATTGCCACCTGAAACAGTATACTATTTTGGCAATCTTGGTACAGGTTTAAATCCTAAAATTCTCATCCAGAGAAATATTATGCTGACAGTTCCCTCCTATTAAAGAAAAGTGAGGATACGCAGAGGTGACAGTGAGGCATTTAGCAAACTCATAAGCAGCGGCGAATCGCCAATATTTATACTAAAAGTTTCCTTAGTGTCTATGTAGTTCAGAAGTGTGTATACATATATATATACACACACATAAACATTTATTTACCCATACACAGTATAATCTCACTGCGAAAATATTCAATTGAACCCCTTCCAAACCATGTAACTCTGCCCCTGCTCATGAGTATGGTTAAGAATCTTTGATCAAGAGGTAATGTCTGAAGTCAACATGATTCGTGCATTTCTCAAATTTTCAACTGTAAAGAGCACTATACTGAAAACGAGACAGAATTTCTACCATCGCAGTAACAAGCACTCTAAAAGTAGCCTAACTTTAGAATGAGCAGACAAAGCCTACAAAAAGCAAGATTATCTTGTTCGTTGTAGGTATTGCCTGAAAACAAAACTCAAAACAATCGCGAAACCTAGTAAACATACTGTCCAAGATTTGAAATGAAAAGTTGTTGAATCTCAATCATTCAATAGTTTGAGCTTCTACTACTGGATATGTCCAAGAAGAAAGTGCAGGAATAGCGCTCACAGTTTAATATCAAAATGAAGATTTTACTGGTTTGCTCTACTCCCTAGCTCCTACGCTGCTTGCATCCGTTAAAATTGTTAACCTTCGTGCTGTTTTCACAAAGTCACTGCAAAAGAAATGGAGATTAATTAACAAACAAAATGGTTTAGGAGTAAATTTGTGTGAAGCCAGAGTGCAGAGTATCACACACAGGGAAGTTAAACACATACTTAAATGGTTCATCACCAAGTTGCTTCACCGCACCAGTGATATCTCGGTAAAGCACACGATTAAGCACCTCTGAGGTTTCAATGCCAAACATATTGGACAACTTCTTGTATAACGCCTCGTACGATCCCAGCACTGATAAATCCAATGTTTGTCCTACATCTTCTGATTCTATGAAAACTTTACAGTGTGCAATCTCTACATTTAACTCAGATAGACCACGATGATCAAACGTAGAACCCGATTCATCAGATATGTTCCCTATTTTATCTGCATTTCCATCTGAAGAACTAGTCCTTGCACAAACAGGAGAAACCGTATCTCCTGAGCCGCTTAGAGAGATCTGCTGTTCAGTAAATATGGGTTGACCAAAGAGTACAAGTTGTGGTGCTTTGTCACAAATAGGTTTGGTCACTGTTTCGGTGGAACTTCCAAGTGTTAGCAAACAAGACATATCATCGCTGCTACTTGGCTTTGGAATTAATGTACTATTGGAGGGACTAGGGATTGCAGCAGCATGATCAAGTGGTGGAAAACCGACAGGAAACAGACTTGAGTGCATCTTGTTGAGGTGGAGATCTGATAATGAGAAACCATATTGGGTATGCCTGGCTCCCTGCATGCCAGCAGGGGTGTCGTTGGGAAGAAAGTGGTTGTCGGGAAAACCCGGCATAGGTCGATGACAGTTAAGAGGAAAATCTGAACGTTTAAGTAATCGAGGTTTCTTCTGTTGGGGTGAGAGGGGAGAAAAGTGGACGGTGGGCCTGTTTGAGATTAATTCCACAAGCCATGGGTTGACAAACTTTACATGTTGAAGCAGATCTGGCTCGTCCCATGTCACCTGCAGCAATACACCTCTACTTAGAGATAAACTATATTAAAGTAGCTAGAATAGCGTACTTTCAACCTTGTAAATCAGCTCAGTGTTTGGAAAATCACGCTTAACATCTTTTACCACTTCGAAAAGGACTGAATAAAGGAATTAGATGCATTACAGAATCATACAAATAATGTTCACAGGTATTATTCGATTGAGTTCACATAACAGTAATCCACACTCTCCAACTTCAAGAGGTCACAACTCATCAAAAATACTTGTTACGGAGAATACAAGCTCACTGAATAAAAAAGGTAAGAAATAGTGCGTCATTCTACTCTTGCGAAGAAGCAGATACATTAACGTCAGAAGTATGATGTAATTGTTTCTGAACTTAGATTCTCATACCTTTACATTCTCTCAAAGAATGCATGCACAGAGCAAAGGCCAAAAAAGTAATATGACAGATCAAAACATGATACAGTGAATAGAGATCAAATTACCTGAAGAAGCCGCCAGGGCGAATCTTGCCATCGAATGGGATCAGCAACCTGAACCGAACATATAGTTCCCATGAACCAGCTCATCGTTGAGTCTTCAGTTTCGAAGGCCATCTTGAACCTCATTCCCGGGCACCAACGGATCTGCAATGCCGGCTTCACACGTGAGGCCTTCACAAAGAACTCTGGAGTGCTAGCGCGGGGGTAGAAAGTAACCTCAAAGGGCTGTCCACTAGCTGCAAGATTTGCAGCTTCAATAACAGATTCCGCCTTCACTTTTCCCCTCTTCATTAGTTTATTCTCATCATCCCTGAGAAAAGCAGAAAACCCTCCGTATGATACCGCGAAAGAAGTCTCATGTCCACATGCAATTCCCTTCTTTACTCGGCGAATGCCCACACAAACATCCCCATTTTCAGCCCTCAGGAACACAATGGAATCCCCCGCGACGAGCTTTTTTGAATTCACAAAGGTAGTCCAACCGGTCGTTAAAAGATGACGCCTAGGTGTTCCTCGGTAAATATGTCTGAATTTCCATGTCTTCCCGTGAACATCCTTCGCTAGTAAGGTCTGGACAGGAGGATCTGCAGAGTAGTCCAAGCGAGGAAAGATCGTATCTGCACAATACCTTGGAACAGAAAACCCCCCACCATTATTCGCATCTGATTGCGTTAATATCTTTGCAAATGAAGTCGGATTTTCCTGATCATTATCCGACCCGCTTTTCGCAACCACCCCATCATCAACAATTTCAACCTCATTACTACTAACAGGTGTCAACCTAATTTTGGCAAAAACCTCATCATTTTCTTGATCTGCCATGTATTTAATACCTGAAACTCTACAAGGAATATATGAAGGAATCCTAATTTCACCCCTAAATTCCACATTTCCACACGCGTGCTCAGCGTGTCCTTGAGGAAAGTAGAACACTATTGAATTAACTGCAGGCATTTGTACAATACTACCAGCACAGGCATGCCAAAATTTAGAATCTAACCACTTCTCTTCTTCTTCCTTAAAAGTAATCATCTTCAAATTAACAGATTCTGTAGAAATGCAATACACCCTTTTCATTAATTGACACTTTTAATGGAAATGTTGTCATCAATGTAAAACACATTCTTTAGGTATACTAATAGGACAATCAAATGAGAAGAAAAAAAAGGTAAGTAAAATAAATTCAACTAAAATGAATTGAAGTAAAGTCCATACCTTTCTATATCTGCAAATGCATCTGAAAATCAGAAAATTGCTCCAACAACTAGGTCTCTTTTAAGTCCCAAAAAGAAGTCAAATTCTTGAAAACTTCCTCCAAGAAAAAAAGGGCGCAAAACACAGAAAATTTGTTGAATTGCTGTAAATTTAACACGAAAAAGATTTCAATCTTGAAGCCTCCAGCAGCTTATATTCAGCTTTGAGTTCAAAATCAAGCAAGAAAAAGAATCCAAATTTTATTCTAAAATCAAGAACTAATACAACTCTCTTCGCCAAGAACCAACTTTGACACTATTTCTCCAGCACCAACAAAAAAAATAACAGTAACCCACTAAAACAATTCACCAGAAAGAAAAGAAAAAAAACACAAGAATTAACCTTGAATTAGAAGAAAAAGATAAGAAAGAAATACCCTAGCAAAAATAGGAAATCATGGAAAGTGAAAACACGTTGAAGTGCCTTTAGCTACAAATCATTTTTATGTTTCTAAAATGCACTAATGCTTAATCATCATACAAATATGTATATATATGCATATGCTTTATATATGCATTTTGACAATTATTTACGTGTCAGTCAATGTGGAAGTAGTCTTTTTTTTCTGTCACTCTCTCTCTTAGAAATATAACTTTTCATGGATTTTTGGTTGGTTAATTAAACAATGATTTTTCTGAACCTTTTTCTTCGGATCTGAAGAAACTCTACTGTATCTTTCAGAAGCTACTAAAGCAACAAAGACCTTAAACCAAGCTATATATTTCACTATTTTTTTAAGGGGTCGTTTCGTACGAAGTAAAAATAATTATGGGATAAAAGTTTAGTATTGTTATATTTTTTATTTGGTTATTAATTTTGTGATAAATTATCACATAATTAAAATAGTAACGAGATAATTTATAGGAGTACCTGTCAGAAGGTGGAATAGTAATCCATGATAAATTATCCTAGAGTAAAGCAGTAAAATTGACAATCTCATAATTAATACAACATATCAAACAGACAATAAGAAATAATATAAAATAATCAAGGGCGGCTCAATAAATTTGGCGGCCTTAAGCTAAATTTTAATGAGAGGCCTTATATTATCCTAAATTCTTTTTTGAAGTAGATTTTTCTAGCTTTTTCAGAATAAAAGTTTTAATAATATTTTGCATAAATCACTTAATCTCTCCTGTAATATTATTGATCTTAAGTAATAGAACCTGATTCAAGAAGTTGATAACTTATATTAGAATAATAATTTGATGTTTCAATATACTTTGTTACAATGATGGAAACCTGAGGAAAAACAAAACAAAACATAACAAAATGGAGTTTAAAATGTATTACTAATTTTCTAATGATAATGTAATCTTTTCTCTATATAAAATATTTTACTTTTCTACTTTGAAATATCTAGTAATACTTTCTAAACAAAATTGGGGCCTCACAAGAAGAGTTGTAGTAGGATGGATATGATATTTTCTTCCTTAGTCGGAGGTATTTGGTTCGAGTCTTGGGAATAAAAAAATATTATTTCTAAGATGTGGTTCCTATTTAAATGGACTTTATATGATACGAATTTGAATTTGTCAAACCTTAAATCAAATACCGAACATCGAGTAGGAATTAATTAGAAAAAAAAAATTGGGGCCCCTAAAATTCTGGGGCCTAAAGCCCCGCTTAAGCGGCTTCACCCTCTTGTCGTCCCTGAGAATAATTAACCCCAACATAACTAATTTAAGCATAATTTGTTTTCAGACCAAATGACCGTACACGTTTCGGGTGTCATATTCATAAATCTTACATTGATGAAATAAAATTAATTTATTTATTCACTTGGATTTAAGTACAAGGGAAGTTGGATTAGTTTAGTGTAATTATCACGATACTTGATTACATCAAGCTGTGCTAGTGAGTGAATGATGTGAAGTCAACCAACTGTGAACTAACCATGGTTGAAGAGGAAGTTTAATTTTTTTTTTACTGGGGTTAACTAACTGTACTTTTGCCAAGTTTTGGGTTAAAGTTGCGGCTACTTAATTTGGTGATGTTTCCTCGTAGGATTAAAGGGTCGTCAGGTTTACAACAAAATTATGTTGGGATTATAATGCAATAGTTGTTATATTGATATTAATAATTTCTGAATTATTACAATTACATTTTATCTGGTTCATTAAAATAAAATATATGTTGTGTAAAACCATGTGCTTAATCTGAAATTGAATGAACTAATATTCGTTGAATGTAGTAGTATAAAATACTACCAAGATTTATGATATAAAATAATCGGGATTACTTGTCATGAAACCGTAAATCCAAGCATATACTAGATAAAATAATCTCACATTTTATTTTGGAACTAATTAATTTCTTTATTACTCACACGAGATATACCCTAAGTATAATAGACAAAATTGTAATAAAACAAAATATTTTTATTGGTATGATATTTTAAGATATATAGAAATTACCTTTCTTAGAATCATGGTTATTATAGTTATTTTGTGTGCGAAAAATAAAACCTACCCGTTTCCCCGTAAATAAGAAGGCAAAAAAGTATTAAAAAAAAATGTTAAACTAAGGAATAATTTTGGTGTAAACTAAGAAGAAAAAACGTTGAAAATAAAACTAAGAATAATATCGGTCTAAAATAGTCTAGAGATTAATTTCAACTAAAACTAACATTGGCTAACCAAGTGATATGAAATTGTATGAGTTAGTGCAAATTCACAGCTAGTGTGAATATCTACTCATAAGATGAACGAGTGATAATATAATTTCTATTACTAATGAATGTTTGTGTAAATATTTTTTATAATCTCGATGCAGAATACAAGTTTAAACTATAATTTTATTAACTTTGTGATTTAAAGTCTAAGCTAATCTTCTACAAATATAAGAGAGAACATATGAATAGCTGCCTTTTAAAACTACATTAGCTGTTTTAACTTAAAAAAGAAAACTTGGAATATAATTTTTAAATATTTTGTTTTGTTTTCCAATAAACGTTTTTAGAAAAATAATCAAACAAGTATATTTGTGATATTCAGAAATCGTATTGGAAACACTTTTACTCACAGGCGGGCTAAGATCATCTTACTAACTTGATTGTTGAAAATAATTAGTGTAAATTTACTTCTTCTTTGAGATTTTCGTTCATTCTGTCTTTTCAGATTTGACACCAAACCATAATATTCAGCTTTTAAATGAAACTTCGACAGCTCTCTCCAGGTGAAATTTCATTGGTAGAATTCTTGTAAGTTGTAACACTTGAAAGCTAATGAACTGGAAATGTATTAACATCTTATTTTGAGGCTAAAAGGGAGATCCATATGAGCTTAATTATTAAAGACTATCACCAGTTTCACTAGTCTAATGTGCCCTTGGTATTTTGTGATTGTCTTTTACTTTTACTAGTTATCATGGGGTGATTTGCACAAACATGATCGATTTGGTGCCGCCGTTTCAATTTTGACTTCGATAAGAAAAGATTTGAGAAAATAATCTCCGGTCAGAATTTTGAAAAACGCTCATGGCATTCGTCAAAATTTCTCACATGGTGATCACCAGTATTTGCCGCATAACCTGACAATCGCCAGAATTGTTCATATCGAGATTACCAGGATTTACCATAAAACATGGCAATCACCAAAAAGATTTCATATGAAAATATTCTAGCACGCTTATTTTCTCAAGATTTTTCTAACACAAATAGCCAGTCATATTTATTGTTTACTTTTTCTAGCCATATACATATATTATATATAATTATACTATATAATAAATAGATTATGCATATATTATACATTCACCGGCTATTTTTAGTTTAAGGGTTGGATAGGCCACTATTTGTCAAATTTTTAAACAGGGATCCATGAAAAGGTCCACCTAGCGTAATTTTGTGTTTTAGAATTTAGATCATGCGAGTATTTTACTTGCATTATCAACTCCTATGACGAATTGATAATGTTTAGTACACTGTATATCATTTTGATACTGTAAAATTTGTAGTCGTTATTTGCAAGAGTGGGTGAATATGCTGAGTATAAAAGTGCCAGAAATAAAAGGAGACGGAAAAACCCAATACCCGAATTTCACTCTTGTTATCTACTGCCATAGACTCGGGACACATTATTACTCTCTCCATGCAAAGTATTTCTTCTACCTTTAGAGGCGGATCTAATATCATAGCATTAATTGGTCGAGGCTTTACTTATCGCTTTCGACTCGAATTATATTGACACATAAATACAATTTAAAAAACGTACATATCATATACTCGGAAGCAGTGACCCCCCTCTGGTTACTTGCCACTAAAAAACCAAATTAATACCATTTTAACAAATCCTTGATATTATTTTCTTCTAATTTTTAGTGTGTTTATCTTCTTTTTATTTTTATGCGAGAAGACTCTTCATGTTTATGTAATTTTGCAGCAAAGACGATCAATTCGATATAAGTAAAAGAAATTTGAATTAGTCTTGAAACAAGAGTTAACTGCATTTTAGTCTTAACTCGCTAGGGATATATGGCATTTGTGAAACTTGGCTCGAAATCTGAGGCCTTTCGTCGCGAAGGCCAAGCTTGGTAAGCCCCTATTTCTGTCTCTTTAATTTTCTGCTGGTTTAGATTTGCGCCTCCCCTTCCAATTATCATTTCTTATATAGGCTCTAATGGTATTTAGGCGTATAAACGACACCAGGTAACTACTTAAAGAGCTGCTATTTAGGAATTAACTTGTGCATCCTGAATTTCAACTTTCCAGTACAGAAATGTTTTGAATTGTCCTGAAGTTAAGACTTTTAGTGTAAAAAATGACAAAATAAGTACCGGCTAATCTCTAAATAGCATTCCTGAAAATGGCTATATGTGCACTTGCCCACCAAAAGTCTTTTTAATAAACTTCATGCTTAATCAAAAATCGTCATATAAAATGAGAGTTTCAATGATTTTCTGGTAATTTCACTTTTTTTTTGTTGCTAAACCTGCTGTGGCTATATATCTACTCCCATTAGAGAATAGTTAAGTAATTTATGCAATGTTAAAACTAGATAAATGACAGAAAAAATCAAATTATAGGGTCATTTAGCTCTGATTATCTGACTTGCTTTTTAATATGGGGATGACTAGAATAGTTGATTGACAAATAATCAGTTTCAATAGGGATAAATAATGATGAAATAGGGACAAAAAAAAGTCAAACTAAACATTGATTTCTTTTTGCATCTGAGCAGCAAAATTAGAAATGTTTTCTTTGTATTCAGGCATTGCACATCAGGCCTTCCCAGTGATGTTACAATTGAAATTGGAGAAATGTCCTTTTATCTACACAAGGTACACCTTTTTTATTTACTGTCAACCATCTCTATAACAGTATTGTTTGTTCCGAAATTTTTAGGCTGCTACAATGAAGTGAAGTGAATTATAGAGAACATATACTATAACATAACATGAAAAATTAGTTCCAAAGAAAACATGGATGTTATAGTGAAGTATTGTTATAGAGGATGATTGTTATAGATAGGTCAGACTGTATTTATCAATTATTGTATCACTTAAATGTATTTTTTGTGCATTATCTTGTTTTGGATATTACTTTTGCAGTTCCCATTGATATCAAGAAGTGGACTACTAGCAAAGCTATTTAAAGAATCATCGAACGACAACGGATCAGTTTGTGTTCTGCAGCTAAGTGACATACCTGGTGGTGCTAAAGCATTTGAACTAGTAGCCAAATTTTGTTATGGTGTCAAAATAGAACTTACTCCTTTAAATATAGTTAGTCTAAGATGTGCATCAGAGTATTTGCAAATGACAGAAGAAACTGGAGATGGAAATCTCATTACACAAACAGAAGCTTTTCTTAATGATGTTTTTCGGAATTGGACAGACACAATAAAAGCTTTAGAAACATGTGAAGAAGTTTTACCATATGCTGAAGAACTTCATATTGTGTCAAGATGTATAAACTCCTTAGCAATGAAAGCTTGTACTGATACAAAGTTATTTAATTGGCCTGTTTCTGAAAATGGTCAAGAGGGTACTACAGGAGCGGATATATGGAATGGTATAAGTGCCGAAAAGAGGACACAGCCCTTGACAGATGACTGGTGGTACGAAGATGTGTCGTTCCTTAGCTTACCTCTTTACAAACGATTGATTCAGGCGGTTGAAGCCGGAGGAATGAGGCCTGAAAATATAGCAGGTGCACTTGTGTTTTATGCCAAGAAATATATCCCTTTGATGAATAGACAAGCAAGTTTCAAGGATGCTACTAGCCATACTAAATCAGGGTCAACAATTTCCACTCCATCAGAGGCAGATCAAAGAGCACTTCTTGAAGAGATAATGGAATTGCTACCAAATCAAAAAGGAGTAACAGAAACCAGGTTTTTAAGCTGTTAGACAGAGCATACTTATTAGTTACTTAATTATATTATGTCTCGACATACCCCCTCATGTATAGGCTTGATTCTTTTTCATGAACCAAACACGTAAGGGGCTGTTTGGTTTGAAGATAAGTTAGGTTGGGATTAGATATACTTGGATTAGTTATCCTGGTATTATTTTTTATCCATTATTTGGAATATTATATTAATCCTGAGATTGTCCATTCCGCTGCTTTATCCTGAGATTACTATTCCACCCTCTCTGGTAGATATAAGTTATTTCAGTACTATTTTTAACTCCGGGATAACTTATCCTAGGATTAGTAACCAAACAAGGGATAAAACGGTACTAAATTTTTATCCGAGTATTATTTTTGCTTATCCATCATATCAAACGACCCCTAAAAGTAATGATTTGAACCTAGGACCTCCTATCTGCTCTAACACTATGTTAAGTTGCGTGAATTATCTCATTCAAAAACTTAAGTTGTTAGAAAGAGCACACTTTTAGTTACTTAATTATATTATGTCTCGAGACAGGTTTCTTCTGAGGCTACTCCGAACTGCTATGATGTTACAAGCAAGTCCCTCCTGCAGGGAAAATTTGGAGAGAAGAGTGGGATTGCAGTTAGATCAAGCTGCACTAGATGATGTGCTAACACCGAATATGGGATATTCAGTGGAGACATTATATGACATAGACTGTTTTCAGAGAATTCTGGACCATTTTATGTCAATAGACCAGGCTTCTTCTGCACCTTCTCCTTGTATTATAGAAGAAAGTCAATTGATGGAAGGTTCACTTCCCTTGACTTCATTAACAAGGGTATCAAATTTGGTGGATTCATATCTCGCAGAGGTGGCGCCGGATGTTAATTTCAAGTTTCCAAAGTTTCAGTCTCTTGCTGCTACAATCCCAGATTTTGCTAGGCCGCTTTCTGATGGTATTTATCGTGCAATTGATATATACTTGAAGGTAACAAATAGTTGTCCATTTTCACTTAAGTAATATGCTGATCTTTCTTGATACCCCTGCATCTTGTTTTACTTTTTAGTAACATGGGGCAGAAAAGTAGATCGTGTCATATATAGCATGTGGATAAATACCTCTATTTTAGTATTTTTGTAACATGTAAAGTTGTCAGCCACTGATGCAACGGTCAAGTTATTTCGGTGTGATCTAGGTCACGGGGGCGAGCTGTGGAATCAGCCACTGATGCTTTCATCGGGGTGGGCTGCCTACATAATACTCCTTTGGAGTGTGACCCTTTCCTGGACCATGCGTCTGCGTGAACGCGAGATGCTGTATACGCCCTAATTTTTAAAGTTGTCAACGACCTATAGATCACGGGTTCGAACCGTGAAATCATCCACTGATACTTTCATCAGGGTAGGCTGCCTACATACACCCCCAAGTTTCCCGGATCCTGCGTGAACGTGAGATGCTTTATGCATCATGCTGCCCTTTTTTTAAAGTTGTCAACTTTCAACTATTTTTTTTTAGAAAACAAGTATTGTCAAAATTCATTTCTCAACCTCTTTTCCTTCAAAGTTAATATTACTTTCCTTATTATGCATGTTTTCTTACACGTGATTTCAATTTTAGGCACACCCTTGGCTCACAGACTCAGAAAGAGAGCAAATCTGCAGACTGATGAATTGCCAGAAGCTGTCATTAGAGGCTTGCACACACGCTGCTCAAAACGAGAGGCTACCTCTTAGGGTCATAGTTCAAGTCTTGTTCTTTGAACAGCTTCGGCTACGAACATCAATATCAGGATGGTTTTTTGTCTCTGATAACCTTGACATCTCCCAAAGTAGTATTCGCGGAGGCAATCGTGACACGAACACAGCAAATGCAAGGGGATCAAGCATCGACGATATGAGGGAGCGTGTTGCAGAGCTAGAAAAGGAATGTAACAGCATGAAACAGGAGTTTAAAAAGGTGGTAAAAACAAAGAAAAGGTGGAATGTGTTTTGTGGGAAAAAATCTCAGTGTGACTTGAATACAGTAAAGCCCTGTAAAATACAACCTCCACCAATTAATGAGCATAAAAATCACAAGAAGGGAGACTCAAACTGAAGGTGGGCGTAGTTTATTACTGTGTTTTCTTCTTTTCCTGCCATCAGGACTTCTTTAATGTTATTATGGTTAGTATTATGTATGCTATGGTTTGCACTCCTGATGATTTGCAAATTGTTAATGTTGTAATGAATAGATAATAGGCATTTGTAAGCAAAGAGCATTTGCAGACAGTGAAACTTCACTTTTAAGGTACCACTCGTTTGATACGAGGGATAACGGATAATTAATCCCGAAATTAATTTAAGATGAGTAAATCACGGTATAACTAATCCCGGAATTATAGTGTTATTAGAATAAGGATAATTAATCCCGAAATTAATTTAAGATGAGTAAATCACGGTATAACTAATCCCGGAATTATAGTGTTATTTTTATTCTAATGAGAGAGTGAGATAACAATCCCAAGATAACTAATCTGGGGATAATTAATTCCAAGAGGGTGTTATTGACATTGATCCGACATTTGACAGACAATTGAGTGTTCTCGTTATAGGCTGTGTGGATTCAAATTATGCTGAAGATCAGATTAGAGAAGATCTGTAATAAGATGCTACTTGTTTACTCTTTATGTGTGATTAATAATGAACATATTGTTATACATGAATTACTTTAGTAGGACGTTTGCCTTAAATAGTTTAATCTCCACATTGCTAATACGCATTCTAATTCCACATTATCCATAGCTTAATGCGGATATTACTTAAATACTGCCAACCAAGCATAGCATTAGTTATACAACAACATACCAGTATATTCCCACATGTGGAACCTAGGGAACATACCAGTATATTCCCACATGTGGGACCTGGGGAGTTAGTATGTACGTGAACCTTACATACTACCTTATGCAGGTAGAGATAATGTCTCCAATAGACCATCAAGCACAGTCACAGCAACAAAGCAACAATAGTTATACAACCATAAATTTGTTTATTTTACAAGAAACCAAATACTGTATTATCTTATGTGGGATTTTATGTTAGAATTAATTGCTCCAATATCACAATCAAACAACCCTTTACTACAACAAATTAAGTTCCCAAGGCCTTAAATTTGTGCAACATATACTGCACATTCAACTCACAAGAAAAAAGTTTCACACCAAGATTCATACCAAAGAGTGATCTAACATGTCATTGTCTAGTCCATTATCAACTAATGGATATAATATTACAGATCAGAATCTTTCCCCAAGGCAATTTTAGAACATACACTATAAAAGGCAATATACTTGTGAGTTCTCATTAGTCTAGATGCAGATACAAAATTTTCTACCAACTTTGGCGTAAAAGTAGCTGGTGTTGAATGGTATTGAAGGTGCAAAAAATTCATGAGCTTTGCTGCAATTTTCATCATTTCGAAGCCCTGCCATGTATAGATTATACATTCGTAAGAGCAAACTCACATTCGGTGAGAGCATTGAAACTTAAAATAACCAAGTAAATGCACATGGGATTAAGAGGGGAAAGACTATGCACATGGTAGATTGAGCTTTTTCAACTTTTATCCTCCTTTCTCTTCCCTTTTTTGGTACCACTATCAAAAATCAATTCATTTTGGGAGAGGGGGAGTGGCCAATTTCTTCAGAGGTTACTGATCTTTAGAGTATACCAACAGATATTGATGTGTTCTCAGCTCTGCATTTAAGAAGAGTATAATTTTAAAACCAGAACGTGCGAGCTGTTTACCTCAAGCTTTTCCTCAGTCAAAAAGATGTAGTTTAACACATTCAGAATTGACGCCTGGGCCGTTCTTCAGCAGCACTTACACGTATGGACCTGCCATCAAGGTCCTGCACCACAATATCACAGCAGATGCATAGTTAGAAGAAATCCAAATAGGAAAGCTGATTGTGGTCCAACTAATCCAACACATATAGGAGGAAAGATGCAAAAAGGTGCAGCGGCGGATAAATTCATAATCCTTCTTTTCAGATACCTAAAGGACAATAACAACTGATATCGATAGGCATGAATATATTGGCCAACAAATCAAGATATGTAATCAGGCTTAGTAAGAATATACTTACAACACCATTCAAGCTATCAATTGCATCGTTGACCTCTTTGGCCGAACTGTATGTTACAAATCCAAAGCCCCTTGATCTACCACTATCTCTATCATAGACTACTTTGGCATCCACAACATTGCCTTGCTCACTGAACAACTCTTTAAGTGCTAGATCATCGACACCCCATGAGAGGTTTCCTACGTATACTCTATTGCTGCTGTCAACACTTCTCCCACCCCGTGCACCTCCAAAAGAAGAACTCCCATCCCGACCACCTCCATATGAAGAATTTCCACCCCGTCCACCTCCAAATGAAGAATTCTCCCTTTTGGCTGGTGCTGGCCCCGCGTTCACCCTTATTGCCCTCCCGTCAATTTCCTGCAAAAAAAGACATCAGAACGTTCGCTTAGATATCTAAATCAATCGTTGTAACTGAGTGCATATCCAAGCACTTGATAAGATTTTAGATTAATCAAATGGCAAGTTGAAAGTGAGACTAGAAAAAGTAAATTAACGAATATAGTTTGTTTTATCAACTCTTTAAGATAACCAAAACCATGGAAATTTTAGGCAGACGTTGTAATATAAGTACACTTAATGATAACAATGGATAAGAGGCAGAAAGGGCAAGAATTTACATATCCATTGAATTGTTGTTCAGCAGCTTCGACTTCCCCTTTGGTAGACATTGTCACAAAACCAAACCCTCTGCTTCTTCCAGAGAGCTTGTCATATATAACCTGCAAAAATTGTAACAAAATTCACTACTCCCATTACCCTCCTAGTCAATCCTTCTCAACCCAAATACACAATAAAGAAAACTAAATTCTGTTGAGCTCACTACAGGGAAATGTACAAAACAAAGGGTGCCTTCGCCAAAGATGCTTGAACAAGCAGGACAAAAGAATTACTGCTGCATTGAAAAAGTTTCATAGCAACTTCCTCACTGGTCATGTTTCCAATTAAGATTTAAGTTATATACACTGTTAGCAAAATGAATTTTACACCATCAGTGTGATTTAACATGTTATAGCAGGTTTGTTACTCATTTTTTAGGTTACCAATCAATGTTCATTGAGTAGAGTTACTAGTAATTACCTATTAAATGACCATTTAAGGACGAGGACAACAGACCGAGTCTAATCTCACAAGTAGGGCATGGGGAGGATAGTGTGTATACGACCTTACCCCTGCCTCCTGCCTTGAGAAGTTAGAGAGGATGTTTCTGATAGAAACTTGGCTCACGAAAAGACGCAATAAATGACCATTTAAGAACCTTAATATATCCATTTCCAGTTAATAACGTTCAAACATGAACAACACAGCACTTCAAAAATCAAAGCTTTACTCCTTAAGTCTTGAATTGAGTGAACCACCACATATAAATGCTTAAACGGTAGACACTTTTAATTATGCCATGGCAAATTTTAATAAGTATTTAATTACGCTTTAACATTAAGTAACAGAAACATAAGAATAATTGGTAGTTAACTAAATTACCTCAACCATTTCGACATTTCCAGCACGTTCGAAAAGGCCAGCAAGAGCAGCACTGTCGACACTGAAAGGCAAATTACCAACAAAGAGTTTAAGGTCTTCAGAAAATCGGGGTTGTTCTGCTACTTCAGCATCATCTTCCAATTGGTCAAAGTCAGAGAGGGCAACGCGAGTCGAGAACGAAGATTCAAAAGGTTTGATAGAAGCAGAATAACCAGTTGAAGAAGAAGATAAAGAAAGGTTCAGAGATGAAGAAGGGAGAGAGAAGAAGGAGAGTGTGGAATTGGGTTTTAGAGAAGGCGTTTGTGGGGTGACGAAGAGAAAATGGAGAGAAGAAACTGAGGAAGAAGCCATGGTTTTGCTATAAAGCAAGAACGAGAGAAGAATATGGGTAAGGCTGAAAGATAAGGTTTTTTCCAAGAATTTGAAGATGCAATGTTTACAGGCAAACATGTTCATATTTATAAGTGGAAGATCTGTAGATTTTTTTTTAGGTTAAGCGGAATAAGGCCCAAATAGGAAAGGCCTTGTTTGCTTTTCTCAAAAAGGTCTTGAAAGGCTTAGCCAAAGTTGCAAAAACCAAAGCCTAGCCAATTTTCTTAGAAGAATTAACCTTAATAGCCTCTAATCCAATTGCTTAAACTAAAAAAATAATGCATATATAATATATGAATAATGCATGTATAATACGTATATAATTATATATAATCAGTGCATAATCTATATATATCGGCTAGGAAAAGTAAATAGTTAATCCGACTGGCTATTTGTGTAAAGATTCCATTTCATTATTTACTCTGATCTATTTTATGAGACACTATAAGCAAGAACGAGAGATTATAATGTTCATATTTATAAGGGATCTTTATACAAACAGCTGGTCGAATTCTCTGTTAACTTTTTTGAGCCAGTATACATAGCTTATACAATAAATATACACATATTTATACATGGATTATAAATATATTATATATCAACCATCTATTTCAAGTTTAAGCGCTTAGGTAGCCGGCTATTTAAGTTACTTGTAGTGGAAAAGTGTGTTGATTTTTAGGTTAAGGGGTACAAGGCCCAAATGGGAAAGGCCATGTTGCTTGTTTCAAAAAAGATCTTAAAAGGCTTAGCCGAAGTTGCAAAAACAAATGCCCTATAAGTTTTAGTATAGCCAATTTTATTATTTATTCCATTTTATGTGACACTATAAGCAAGAATTAGAGTATGCAAAGGCGTTGAGGGGATAAGGTTTTTCAAGAATTTGAAGATACAATGATTCATAATTTATAAGTGGGAAAAGGTGTAGATAATTTTGAAGAATTACCCCAAACAGTCATTCACCCAACCACTTAAATTAAAAATAATCGGTGGAAGTATAATATATATATATATATATATATATATATATATATATATATATATATATATATATATATTATGTATTATATGTGTTAATTGTATATAATCAATGAATAACTATATATATGGCTAGAAAAAATAAGCAATGAATATAGACGGTTATTTGTGTAAAGATCTCAAATATTTGTAGGTTAAGGAGAATAAGGCCCACTGGGCAAATTGCAAAGCCCGAAGCCCTACAGATTTCTTTTTCGCACTTAAGTTTGAGGCCTTTATATATTTTTGAGGGAATGGGGATTCTTCTACATTCTCATACCTACATCTATATTTGCACTATTTGTAGTAAGTTTTATTCAATTATATCCTGCAATCCAAACAAAGAATTCCAACTTTTGTATTTGAATTTATCTAAAATAATATTCACTTTCTTAAAAATTACAACTTTTTATTTAGAGTAATGATTTTCGAGTCAGTTTGTGTATACCTCGACTATTGAGTATCTTCCTTCAACTTTTCAAGTTTCTTCTTTTAGATCTTTTATTTTCAGGGTAAATTGCAGAATGGTCATACAATTATGATTCTTTTTTCACCAAAGTCATACAACTTTGTTTTCTTACACAAAAATTATATAACTATGATTTTTTTTCACAAAAGTCATATAACTTTATTTTCTCACATAAAAATCATAAAACTTTCACTAACTTACATAAAAATCATAGAGGTCGGATAAAAATTTCCGGTACTATTTTCTTACTTTATATATATATTTTTTTATTTTCAGTCTAACTAATACTTACCCAATTAAAATAGGAAAAATATGATTATATTTTTAAACCTCCCAAAAATAATAGCCGATAAATATTTTATATATGTGTGTGTATTATATACATATAACATGCAATATATATATATATATATATATATTGGCTAGCAAATGCAATTAGTTTCAACCGGTCAGTTAGTTTTATATTTTTTTCTTAAAATAGAAATGACCTAACCCAGCCTGACTCAATAACCATATACGCAAGTTAAAATAATACGGAAAGTTAATTCTTCCCCCATAAAAAACTTAGATCGGAATGCATGAGATTGTAACACAAAAATAAAGAAATAAAACGAATAATTAGAGAGCACTTGAAATAAAAATGCTATCAATTCGAATAAAAATCTTGAAAAAAGAAGAAGATAGAAGTATCATGTTTGAAGAATTTACTATTCACTTTTAGTGTTGTTTTAATTTTTATATATGAGTATTGGGTCGGGTGGGCCATGTCGAGTTGGGTCATCCCTATTTTAATTGGATTATTATTTATTAGACTGAAAATAAAAATTAAAAACCACAAAATAAGAAAATACTACTGAAAATTTTTATTTTTCAATCACTATGAGTTTTGTGTGAGTTAGTAAAAGTTTTATAATTTTTATGTGAGAAAACATAGTTATATGACTTTGGGAAAAAAAAAAGTCATAATTATATGATTTTTGTGTGAGGAAATAAAGTTATATGACTTTGATAAAAAAAATAAAAAAATCATAATTATATGACCATTTGTGAAATTTACCCTTTATTTTCTTTCACCGTTATTTTCTATCTTCTTAAGTTCAAATGCTAATCGAGATCTATAAAAATAACGAATCTCATCAAATACCATTCAAATCACTCAAAAACTACGTAATATTATCAAGTATAAAAATTGTGTGCAAATGTATTGACCCGAATTGGATCGGATACTCTCTCAAATGAGTCAAAAATGTGCTCTAAAAATGAGTAATAACAAAACTCAGCTTTTAAAACAAATATTTTATATACAAGTCATTGGCTGAAAATTATGACATTCCCGGTATTATACATAGGTGTAGTAAGTATATTTGTAGTTACAGAATAAAGTTTAGGTACTTTGTGAAACAAAATATTAGTATAGATACCACGCATGAAGTTTACCTAATGATATTTTGCACTCAAATTTTTGAAATATTCAAAATTTAAATTTATTGGATTCAACTTTTAAAATTCTTAGTATTGATCTCAATGTACTGTTAAAATTACGAAATTCAAATCTAAATTTTATTAAGATTTTAATAATTTTTTACACATGTATCTGTACTCGGTAGGGGTGTGCATAGGCGGGATTGGTTAGAATTTTTCAATTACCAAACCAAATCAATTATTTCAAAATTTAAAATCTAAAAATCAATCCAAACCAACAAAACTCGGGTTTTTCAATTTTGGATTTTTTCGGTAAAATCTTCATAGCATAAAATATATAACTTGTGCCCTAATATTTCTTAGGTCCTAGTAGGATAAAACTATTAAGATGTTATCCAAGAAATAATAAAAGATAATGTGAGATGAGTCATGATATTATACTAAAATACTCAACAAGTCTCATAAAATTAATATTGCTAATTAATAAGCCATAATGAGAACAAACATAATCCAAAAGTACTAAGTTATGCTAAAATAAGTACGACTAATAAGTATTAAGTTTTAATTAAATGATTAAATAATAATAAAAATAAGTTATGCATTTTCTCTGTCTAAACCAATGCAAAACTAAAAAAATAAATACTAATACTATTGTCATTCATAGTATTGAATTGAATTTTTTTTGTTAGCATTAATATAGATTTGGTTTTGCTTTGGGCTTTATTTGAGTTATTAACTTTTATGGGCTATAAAATATATTTGACCATTCAAAAATTCTAAGTCCAAGCTTAAAATAATATATTAAAAGAGGGAACTATGTAAAAGTTTAAATTTTTCAACATTACAATAATTATTTTTATATATAAAATATTTTTAAAACTTGTATACATGTAATGTTGGGTTGGTTTGGTTTCGGTTTAACTTTTTTAGTTAAAACCAAACCAAACCAATTATAGTCGGGTTTTTTTTTTCTAAGAGCATCTCCAACGCTCCCTCATTTCTCCAAAATGCGGTCATTTTTGGCAAAATGTGGCTCCAATGCTCCCTCATTTGGCTGCAAAATGTGGGTCAAATAGTGTTACTCCAAATTTGGAGTGGCACTATTCATCTTCTCCATTAATATTCATCCTTGCTTTATTATTATTTTTTTATTTAACTCTTTCAATTTATCTCTTTATATATACCTAATTATGTTTATATAATATTTTTATAATATTAATTTAACATCTTAACTTTGGCGTATAATTTTGATAAATTAATTTTCGTGCATTTATTATTTTTATATAAAATTGTAAGTTAATTTTATTATAAGTTATAATTGTACAAAAAATATATAATCATCTCAAAAAACTATGGTGCAAACATAAAATATTAGATGTTGCTAAAATTGAAAGGTGCGAATATAACATATTAGATGTTGCTAAAATTAAAAAGTGAAAATTGAAAAAATATTAAATGAAAAAATTAATAGTCGAGGATGAGCGTGATATGAACAAATTCAAAATGATTGGGAATGTCCACCTCCGCGGTAGAAATGGTAGTAGATGAAAATTACCGATTTGAATAATTTTTAGCTAGACACAAAAGAATTAAGGACAAAGATGCTCATTTTGCACTTTGTAATGCATTAATAGATCATTTATGGGAGCATACAAGAGGTGAAAGTTGAATATTTATCTAATATTTAATCAAAATTTTACCAGAATGGAATATGTATTTAATTATCTTGTATCTCAATGACATCACTTTTATTTGATTATCCGTTAACATATATAATCTATAATACTTGCTTACAAATTATATTATTTAGAAATTTATGGCATAAAATATTTTTATATTAAATTATATGTGATGAATATGTAAAAAAGATAGAATTTCTTTAATAGAAATAAGAAAATAAAATTTAAATAAAAGATAATAATATAATATTGAAGAGAAGAAGAATATAAAATGAAATATTCTTTTTTGGAGTTAAAAATGAAGTAATGGTTGGAGTAACTTTACTCCATTTTGAAGAAGAAAATGAAGGCAAGATTTGAAGATAGCCTAACACCAAACCAAATCAAATGAAATTATAATTAAATTTTTTTCTCTCCATTTGACTCGAATTATTGACTTGATGCCGTTTGTCGATTTACTTTGTACACTTCTAATACTCAGCATCGAAAGATGGGTTCAGCTTATAAACTCATAGCAAAAAGGCTACATTCGCCTATGGGGCTATGTGTATAGTGGATGTCAAGTTGATCAGTCTCTCTCTTTGGGTCGGAACACGAGTAAT
Organism: Nicotiana obtusifolia; assembly: GCA_002018475.1. Lineage (NCBI taxonomy): Eukaryota > Viridiplantae > Streptophyta > Magnoliopsida > Solanales > Solanaceae > Nicotiana > Nicotiana obtusifolia. The sequence goes on from MCJB01042778.1 coordinate 35,778, forward strand.
GGTGTTTGGTCTTCCACGTTGGAGACTTGTGGTCTCGTAGGTTGCCAAAGAACCTTATACTCAAAAGCGGATCCAGCTTGTTATATCCGGGTTCACGTGAATACAGTACCTTTTATTCAAACAGTGTAAATATATTTTAAAATATCACTAAACATTTATAAATGTGTTCAAACAGTTACTATTAAAAATTTACTCGAAATCGTTGCAGTAATCCACAAACATTAAAAACTTGGATCCGCCTCCGCTTATACTAATACTCAAACTGCTTCATTATAATCTTAAATTGATAGGTTTGGTGGGCAAAGTTAGATTGAGATCAAGTGAGCTGGAGATGGACAAGACCACAGAAGTGAAAAGAACTCGGAATATATATTGCAATACTAACAAGTTGTCCTAATTGTAGCAAGAAACTTAAAATATTAAAGTGGTCCTACTGAAGTTAGGTATGAGAAAGGTTAAATATGGTATTGCAATATTTTTCATTTAGTTTCTGACTCTAAAAATACTTCACTATTTTAATAAATGAAATTTATATCCAATTTTAGTTCGAAAATTGAATTCACTTGATTTTCAGAAACTGAAAAGGAACAAACCGATAGGGAAGCAGTAGTTTCAACTAAAACCTTTTTTTTGTCCTACCAGTACTTGCTACTGTACATTAGATATTGTGTAGAAGAATACGCTGTACGTTATCATGATTTAAGAATACTTACACTGTTTTCGAATTTAGTATTACTTATTAAATCATTAATGTGAATAACAAGGTTTTTTGCGTATCCACACCGTATTGCATATTTCTTTTATGGTCGGTCCACTTTTTTCCATGCAAATTTATTTGTATAGTTACTTAATATCACATGGTTACTTCTTCTGATTCTTTTAAAATTATTTAAGAACTACACTTAATATTAAACAGCACGCTCTGATTTTTTTTTGTGATCTCGATCGATGTGCTTTTTCTTAACAATTTAGTCTATTCTGCACATATGTACCTGCCTTTCATGCCGGGTTCATTAATATTAGTTTCGTATTTTTATATTTTTTTATTCGCAAATTTCTTTTGCTTTAGGTTATTTTTTTAGTTTTAATTATTCTATCACTTTATCTCTTTATCTGATTTTGTTACTTGTTATTACTTGTGATAGAACATATGCATATAAACGCAGCAGAAGCAAGCACCCAAGATCATATTCTCACATGTAAACTAGACAAACATAATCAAATAGGAGATTGTAACACTAACCTTTTGAAGCTGTTGCACAAGTCTTCAATAGCATCCGTGCTATCCAGGTCTACGATCTTCTGCTGTGTATTCTGAAGTTCTATGAACGTAATACTTGAGTGGCAAGTATTCAGCTAAAAGAATGAATCATCCTTAGGTTGAATTGCTTTCTTTATATACACACGTTTTTTAGGGTAAACCCTAGCCAAAAACGTGTAGCAGTCTCCTAACCCACCAAGGATGTGTAACAGTCTCCTAACCCACCAAGTATACTATTTTTCCTTTTAATTTCCTTGTTCTAAAATATTCAGGCACAGCAGGGACTACAGATTTAATAACGAGGCTTCCTATTGTTGTATTAATTCGGAATATGAATGAATTAATCCTACCACAATAAATTACAATTTATTCCACTAGAAACTGTAATTGCACTCCTCTGGTTAATTTCGAAATCATTCATTAAAAACTTATTTAACTCCCCATGTTAAGATTACAGACACCAATCAAATAAATTAAATTACTGACAATTTAATTCATCGACTAATTTAATCCTTTATACTTCCGCTTAATTTATTTCATGTGACGGATACACAATCCACCTGCAGGGTTTTCACATGAAAACTTATAAGCATTCCATAAAGGGGTATCATCAATCTCAAGGTCAATACACAGATTCTATCAACTAATTGTTATTTCACAAATGCACTTTGCCATTATCCAATTTACCAGGAATACATTAACTCGCATTTGAGTCGTACCTTTTAATAAATCAAAATAATGAACGAAGCACATTGATCATAACAATCATATCAAGATTAAGAGTATAAGAACATTCAATGAGCTAGAGAGGTAGTTTTATATATTCAGCACAAAAATACTTATCTCTACTTGGTCCGTCCAATACACAAAAATGTACTAGCATAAGAAGTTGGAACTAAAACCATTCCCATAATCAAGATAGATTATAATTTAATCTTATGCTACAATCATCAAGATACTTTGCCCAGTTTCATCTTTGATTGTGAACATTAACTTTATAACTTATAAGAACCGACAATTTAATCTTCCGCGCATGAGCTAAAGCTCCATACAGTAAATCGTCTACTATATAAGTAAAGGGCACACATATGAACAAATGATCTATTTAAATTAAGACTTCATTGAATTGAATAAATAAATAAACAATTATTCCAAAAAAAATAAAACATAATACTATAATCAAACCGTATGGTTAATAGTATATCCTAACAACTTATTGTATCTGTCTCTTCTAAATTCTTTTTGAGCGGGGGGTCCATCGAAAATAATATCTCTATTTTCATAAAAAAGGGGATAATTTCTACATATATTCTATTCTCGTCGGATCCTATTTTATTGGATTACACTGTATATGTTGTTGTTGGTTAGTCTCTTTTGCACAAAATGTTGTACTAGGAGTATTATCTGAAACTAACTTAAAGGTCTGAAAAAAGTAGAAATACACATAGAGATGACCAGCAATGGTTCTTTGCATGCTAATTGTGATGAATTAATACAACAACGATCATGTGGTCTATCGGATTAGGTCCATATCGTGGATCGCTATATATCGTCATCTATAATTATTGTTTAATACAGTAATCTTCAATTTAAAGATGAAAACAGCTGGCTATAACTATACGCCTATAATTAATGAAGTCATATCATGTGCTTTGCCACAAACAATTATGCACGTAAAAAAGGTATATTCACTTGAGTTTCTGTATGATTTACAGACTGGTTTATTGCGTTCAGATTCGTGTGGGATTAGAACAATGTGACCAACTTAAGGGTAGGAAATAATGAAGCACTTTCTTGTAGGAAATAGTATAAAGTTATTTGACGTTTGACCCAAGAAACAGAAGTTTGACCGTCAAGTTAAGGTTAGTTGAATTAATTTTATCATCGTAGAACTTGCTTAGGCTCTAGCTATACTAAATGCTGCATCATTATAACAGATACACTTGACAGATTTTAATTATATTAGCAACACGGTTGATTAGTTTACTAAAATCAAGGAAATAAAAATGCAAAGAAACTATACAATTATGATCAAGAGTGCACATCGATCATACATAAGGTATCACCTATGACGTGAAATACTTTTTTACAAGATAAAATATACTATATACACGAAGATAGAGAAATTTTCTTGTTTTTTTAAAAAAATTTTATTTGATTAATTAAGAAGCTACTTGTAGCTAGAAGGTGTGTCTTTTTCTGCAAATTTCAAGAATTAATGTCCGATCTAGATCCTTAAGTGTTACATTAATGATTGTTTCAAGAAAATGCCAACTATACATGAGTCAAGCTGGAATCACCAATAATTAATCTACAATGAAAACTTTCAATTTGATGCCGCATTAACCAACTTATAATTTTTTCGTGAGAACGTTGTGTCCAGACCAAGCTATTCTAGCGAATAATTAATATCTCCCAATAGCATAATTAGTAGGTAATTCTACCACCAATGCTGTTAATAAAGAGAAAATATCACTTAATCCCTCTGTTCCATTTAACTATCACTTTAGCGTTTTTCCCACCTATTAAAAAAATACACAAGGTATAGTTTACTAACTTATCCTTATTAAATGTTTTTTGAGAATTAAGCATTATAAAAGAGAACAACTACTTCATTAATAATAAGCGTATAATCGGAAATAACTAACAAATTTAGTCTTAAATTTCTAAAGTGATTATTATTTTGGGAGAATTTATTTGCGCTAAGATGGTGTTAATTTGCAATAAAGAGTGTATTTTTTTCTCTGATAGGATATGAATTTGGAATTCTTATGATTTTTTACCCACCTCATTAAAACTTCGGATTGTAGGTTAGTAGGTGATGGTAGGTTAAGAGCATAGATTTTAGTCTCAATTTCACCTATTGTTGATCGCATTCTAATCGTGTTTGAGCTTAATTATGAAAAATTTGTACTTATGACGTGGTTTGTATGTTCAGGACTTAAATCCGAGCCATAATGGAATATGGAGCTTTGAAATCTAAGCAAAAGTTTCAATTGATCATTCGGGATCATATTCGGGGCTCGTGGACAGGCGTTGCATACAAAAGTTGGAGAAAATGCAAGGGCTAGAGCAAAATGTACTAGTGCGTCGCATAAGGCTAGGCATTGAGTGATGCATTAGTACAAGTTTGAGAAGTTCAGAGGCTTTGAGTTTTTGCTTGTTTGACAAGAAAATACACTATGCCCCGTGCGTAGCATTGTGCGACGCATCAGTGTAAAAATTTCTTCAGGTCCCACATCGGCTCATAGAAGGTAATTTGGTCCATGCCCATTCCGACTTAGTATAAATATACTAGAAACACATTTTTGAAGGAACTTTTGATCTACGGAGGATTGAGAGTGTGTTGGAGGCTTCAAGACATAAGATTCCATCTTCCTTCCATCAATTCAATACGCGAGTTTGGATTGTAATGCTGGATTGATGTGTTCTTACTCTTTAATTTTATTTGTGATGACTTCCTCCATGATTAAGGAGTAGATTACTTTGGGGTTTGACGGATATGGTGCTTTGACTATTATTTGTGGATTTTAACTCTAGTTTACTTGCATGAATTTCTTTATGGAGCTTTGAATTGAATGCAAATTTGTTCACCGATTTATTTAATCGAAAGAGAAATATTTTGGAATTACCTTTACATTATTTTATTTGGTTTAATTAATTGAGTGATTCTTCTAAGTAATCGGAAAAGCTTTTTGAATTGTTGATTAACAAACTTAGGAGAATATTCGAGAGATGTTTTTTTAAAGACTAATCCATTAACGTGTTATTGCATATCTTCACCGTGCTTCATATTAGTTTACCTCATAGAGTTCAGACTTAATCGAGAGAGGAATATTTACCTTACGATTAAAGTTAATCACCTAGTGAATTCGTGAGAATTATTGGAATATTAGAAGTGAATTTAAACAGAATTAAATCCCGAATAACTATCTTGCATCTATCCTGTCGCGATCCTTTTTTCTCTTATTGATTATTTCGGTATTGCTCAAGTCTTGTCTTTTCGTGATCAATTGTTACTTGCATTAATTTTAGTTCAAAATCATTCCAAATCAAAGTGTTAATCGACCTGGATAGCAGTTAACAAGAAATTACTTGAACATTATTTAAATCCAATCCCTGTGGAGACGATGATTTTACTACATTATCTTTGGCTAGCTAGCATAAATTTCTCGCTGTATTTTGTGCTTGTCAGTTGGTAGTCGAACGTCTTTCCTTTCCATAATGGCAGTAGTAGTTTATGTTCACATTCTCTTATTCTTATATTTATAGTATTATCTGTTATTTCTTTTGCTTTAGCTATCTCATTATTTTGCTGTTGTTATTATTTTTTCCCTTTTCATGCTCGAACCGATGATGTATCAGAAATATCCTCTCTATCTTCACAAAATAGAATAAAATTAATATACACACTATTCTCTCTAAATTTCACTTATAAAATTATATTGAATTTGTTATTGTTATTCACGTCATCGAAACTTAGGGCTCGATAGTCTTGCTAATTTCATTAGTATGGAATGTAGTTATTCGCGGTCTGTAGCTCCTTTAGACCATCTCCAACCTTGCACCATTTCTTGCACCAAATGCTATTTTGGTCCAAAAAATGGTGCAAAGTTGCTCCAATCTTGCACTATATTTTGCACCATTTTGGTGCATGAATAGTGTTGCACCAAATTTGGTGCAACACTATTCATTGCACCATTTTACTATTCATCCATATATATTATTATTTTATTATTATATAACACTTTTAATTTAACATATTATAAATTTTAATTGTTACATTTACATTCCTAATATACATATTCATCTACACAATTACTATTCATTAATATTTTTAATTTATTTATTATATAACACTTTTAATTTAACATATTATAAATTTTAATTTATAATTTTAGATTCCTAATATACCTACTTATTTTTAGCTCGACACAAAAAAATTAAGAACAAAGATGCTTATTTTGCACTTCGTAATGCATTAGTAGAGCATTTATGGGAGCAACGTACTAATCATAGAAGTTGAATATTTATGTAGAAATTAAAATAAATTCTACCGTAATGTAATAGTATTTATTTAATTATATTTTATCAATGATTTCACTTTTATTTGAATTATCCATTAATATGTATAACGTATAACATTTGATTACAATCTATATTATTTAAATTTTATGGTATAAAATAATTTTTTGTTAAATGATTTATAACAAAATATTATGAATTACATAGAATGGATAAGTAAAAGAAAATAATATAATATAAGAGAAAGAGAAGAATATAAAAGGAATATTCTTTTTTGGTGCAAAAAATGGTACAATGGGTTGGAGTTAATTTGCACCAAAATGATGCATGCACCAAAATAGTGCAAAAAATGGTGCAAAAAATGATGCATGGGGTTGGAGATGCCCTTAGAAGTCGCATGCACTGTCACTTCAACTTCAGGAATATATTTTCTTAGTATTTAGAAAATATTTAAAAAAAAATTCCCGTTAGCTGATGTAATAAAAAATATTTTAAGAAATGCTGAAGCAGCCACTAGTAAAATGATGAGAGAGCAAGTGGTATGATGGGGTATTCATTGCTCCTATATAAGTTTCGTGGTGGTTAACTGGTTATCATGGCCTGGTGGAGGACACGTTGCTTCAATTTGCTTCACTACAAGTCCACCGCTCTCAAATTTGCCATCAACTTCGAAAAACTCGTGGTGTGTGTGGGGACCATGAGCTGGACATAAGATTTTTTTTTTTTAATGTTTTTTTATTCGAAATTAATATTTGACAATATTTTAGTTTTCACTTAAGGATGAATTTTAAATTTTAAAATTTCAAAATTTTCATTCAAATCACTCACAAAACTTCAAAAACAATCCAAAATTATATTCATGTCCAAAAACAACTCTAATTTTCAAATACCATTTTCATTTGAAAATCTTTTTTCACCTTTTTTGATTTTACAATTTTTATGTCCAAACGCCCACTAATTTAAATGTTATGGAATATACGCGAACTCAATAGCTATTGCTTAAAATTTTGGTATCTATTAAAATATTTATAAAATTTAATTAAATAATAGCTAGTTCATTAAATTTTGGATTCGCTTATGCAAAAAATACATATTAACAGTAAAAAAAGTTACTTCATTGAAAATTTGAAACTCAGCAATAAGGATTGTGGTGGAGCGGTAAGTATTTATTCATCCTCAACCAGAGGCTTCGGGTTCGAGTCCTTGGATATAGAGTCGTCTTTGTTAGGGAGCGATTTACCCCCAATGTGGGACATGTTGGCGTGAATCCGGATTTAGTCGAGCATCCCTGACACCAGACGGGAACCAAAAAATGTAATTGAAACTCTATCGCTCTCCATTTTCTACTTTTCTTTTACTTAAAAACATAAAAAAGACAAGGGGTCAATTTTGCATAATTGTTGTGAAATTTGTTAGTAAGAACCTTGAAATGGGAAACTTGAGTGAAATTGCAATTTTGAGCATAATTGCTAGAAACTTCATTTCTAGTCTAGGGATAGAAAATCCATGTGGAAGATAACTGAGAAACTTAAAAGTAGTTACTTAGAATCTGAGATTTATTCTCCTCCAAATCATAAGCACCGGATTTGAGATACAATGGAAAGTAAGTACAAATTTACATTTTTGATATATAAGGTGGAAAAAATAAAGGAAAAATTATTTTTTAAAGAAGAAATTTATTTCTTTTTGTTTCTCACTTAGTATCGAGAGGAAAAAAGTGATGGCGTTTCTGCTTAAACTGTTCTCTTTTGCTAATTGCAAGAGTTTTGAGCAAGAAATTAAGCAGTTGTTAACAATTAAATCTTTTATTGACTTTTAGCTACTTGAATTGCTTTTTTGTAGTTTCAAATCATGGAATTAATCATGTACTTTAACTTATTTTCTATATCTGTTTCTTTCTCCCATTTATTGGTATGTAGTGTCAGATTGTTGGTATATATATGCTAATAGTACAAAGGGGTGAAGAGGACTATAAAAAGTTGTATGAAATGGCTTGATATAATTGAATATCGAAAAGCTACTTGAATTTGACGCCTGCACCTCTTCTTGTACAAGAATTTGCTTATCTGTTATCGTTTTGCAGCAAATTGACATAGATTAAAACATTACAACTGCTTTCATTGAGGATCAGTTAATTTTCTTGTCTCGTTGACGATCAGTGTTATTAAAAGCGAAAAGTACAAAAAAATTCTAAGGTCTGTTGGAAAAAATTTATCATTTAGCTGAAGAAGAATTAAGACCATGTGAAAATGGTATGTTGTGAATCCTGTGATAGGAGTCATGCACATAAAATTTCTTTGTGGTTGTCAATAGCCATTCCACGTCTTCAACAATCGATTATCGAATCATTCTTGGATTCCTCTAGTTGGGTTATATACACCTTATTAGTTTTTTGATTGGGTTTGAGACTCTGTTTATGCAAGATTGTGAAGATATTCAATGATTCTTGCGTTTTTCAGTTCTGCATAATACTATTATGCATATGCTTTCGTATCGATTCTGTGGGTTATCAATCTAGGCAAAGTTCCCTGCATGTTATATGTAGGTTTTTTTTAATATTTAATTTTATTTTGAATACGTAGGAAAATACGAGTGATGCAACTGAAAGTGATGGCCACAAATCAATTTGACCTATTGAAGTGAATGGGGAAGACTTTTTGAAGAATTGTGAAGTTTATTATTATGATACTTATATGAATAAATTGTTTTGTAGTGTTTATTGCTAGTGAACTTGAAGCAGTGCTTTTTAGTATGGGCAATACTACAACAAATTTTGTTTCTTTGTTGAAGTTTATTTCAAGTATATGCATTTGACCTATTTTTATTCTGTTACTTATTATCTAATTTAATGTTTGAGATCATAATGTATATGCTTGAAACAAATGTGAATACAGAACTTAATGTAGGCAACTAAAATTTCTTAGAATGCACAATTGTGGCAAATATAAATATTTTAAAAATAATTTTACAGCGTACTCAAAATTGCCAAGTTAAGAAAATATGGCCATAGGGACTGACATTTGGCGCTATGATTGATGACTGTTGCTTTAGAAGCCACATTTTAAAAGCATGGTCTATAAGGAACCAAAGACAACGCTTCAAACATGTAATTTTACGTCATAAAAGCGTGGCTAGAAGAGAAAATATAAAGCGTAGCTTTTTTACCGCATTGGCCACACTTTTCAAGCGTGGCTTCTAAGGCGACGTGTAAAAAGCGTGACCATAGGTCAAAGGTTACGGTTCTTTAAGCCACCCCCGTAAAAGCGTAGTCTGAAGGCGTAAAGTTTTGCCTCTGATCAAAATGCTACACTTCTTGACATCTTAGGCCACACTTTTCAAAGGTGGCTGGAGGTCTTAAATGTTGTAGTATGTTGAGGTCCCTATTAATTTGGATTTGCATCGCGTAAGGTCATTAAAGGAGAAGCGCTCTCTATCACGATTTTTTCATGCTCAAGATTTGAACCCGAAACAATTAAAGGCAATATAAATAAGGCAAAATACGTAAAGACCTCATTAAACTAGTTCAAAAAAACAGGTTTGAACACTTAAACTAAACGGGTGTTCTTTTATTTCCCTAAACATATTTGGAGTGAATCTTATTCCACCCTAATAGCTGATGTGGCAAAAAAAAATAAAAAAAATAATTAATCGCGTAAAAGGTGGGCCTTTTTCTTTTCTATTCTTAAGATCTCTTCAATCACCCCCTTCTTTCTCCTTCTCCCCATTTCTTCTTCAGATCTGTGTTTCTTCTTCTTCTTCTTCTTCTTCTTCTTCTTCTTTATTTCTATTTCTTTTCTTTAATAAGTTTAACAAAAGTTTTTGAATTAATATCCTGATCTACTAATCTGTAAAACAAATATGGGAACTAATCTTCAAGAATCCAGAATTTGATTTATCAAATTAACGAAGCAAATTGAGAAAAACTGATTTCTATTTGCAATATATGACTTGCTTCGTTTTTCCAACAAGATTGCCGTAAAGTAGCATATTATTTGTGATTTAACATTATTACAGTCAACTCAGGAAGATTGTCGATTTACCCCAAAACAAAGTTTTAAGCCTTCAGTCTCCTTCGATCGCAATGGCACCTGACCAATTGACAGCACTTTCCCGGCGTGGAATGATGTGGAGTTTGGTGTACAGATCCACCTGTAGGCATTTGTAAGCATTGTGATTAATTTGTTGAAGAAATAGATTAGGATTTTGTTATATCTAAATTCTTACTCATTTGATTGAAGAGAGATGGTTAAATCAAGCACTGAACTTGGTATTATTATTGAAGCATTTTAATGGTTAATTAGGATTATTCGGGTAAAATTATGAGTAAGAAAAATGAAAAAAAAAAAGGAAGAAGAAGATTTCTGACATGGCTTTGATATGGGGCGCGTGTGTAAAACATCTCATATTGTGAGACTGGTATTAGTGTTTGGGGAGGGAAAATAATTCACTCTAAATACGTTTAGGGGAATAAAAGAACACAGATTTAGTTTAAGTGTTCAAACTTACTTTTTAAACAAGTTTAATGAGATCTTTATGTATTTTACCTATAAATAAAGAAATTAATTCGACAGATTGAAGTTCAAATTAATAGCATGGAATTCTCCTAACAAAGGGTACCATACTTGAAGTTTCCTCACCTCGATCTTTTGTCTTAGTCAAGGCCGTCAAGTTACTAACAACCTTCCTAGCATATTCAAAAAGATTATATATAAAAAAGGAGCATAATTGGAACTCACTCGTTTTTTCTAATGGTTGTTAAAACCTTAATTATATTCTAAGAGATCAATAAAATCATATTATTTTATCTAACATTCTTTGACAAAACAATGAGTTAAAACTATTATTACACACGTGTATCATGTAAGTACTACTGAAAGAAAATATTAACTATTAACTAAAAGGTTTAATTTATATGTAAAAAATGTCACTAAAGTTAAAATTTGAAGAATGAAGTAATTTGTTTTTCAAAAAGATTTATGTAATTTGATTTACTAGAAGTTTAAATATATTACATTAAAATGAAATCGTCCACAGGACGCGAGTCAAAGGCGGAAGACTGGCTACGTGAATGCATGTAGGCTGCACTTTGTGGACGCGTTCTTGACTAGTCCAATTTTCGGTCAAACTAATATATTATTTTAGAAAGGAAATATTATATTATAAAAAACAAATAAAAAACGCCCTAATGTATGGCAAACTGGTGGATTTTTTTGTTTTTGGGTACTTGAAACTGGTGGACTTTCTTTAGTAGATAAGCCTCCACTATATACCAAATGAATTTACTTTAAAAACATATAAATAAATAATAATATATACACACACACATATTCAATGTGTAAATATTTTCCACGATAACTGCTTAGGTTAATCATTATTTTTATAGAAAATATATTACATATTTATCAAAAGAATTTACTTTAAATTACTTTATGAGTGACTTAATCATATAAATACTTTTTGCATCATTAATACATATCTTTTCCTTTTAAATTGTATGCAAACTTGTGGAATTTTAGAACTACTTTTCATTGTTCTCCCAATTTAAGTGCACTAGAAACTTACTTGAACCTTTCCTTAAAAACGAGTCTGATTTACTCAATTTCATTTTTATTTTATTTTTGTTTCCATTACATTGAGTTGGATTCGGGAAAAGAAAAGGAAAAAGGGGAATCGTGGAAGTCAAACCCAAACCTAATATGTTTAAGTCTTTTTGTCGTGTAAATGTTTCTATTTCTATATTTAAAGTCTACCAATATTCAGTCAAGCTTATTTTTTAAAATTGAATGCTTCCTTATTCGGAAAACAAAAATAATGATAAACACTGTTACGCAAAAAGAAATGAAAGTCTTCAACTTCTCAGCAAATACATAATGCCTCCAATTCTTGATATATACAAAACTTGGTAATAGAGCAAAGAAGATTAAGACGAATTTAAAACATGTCTATCTTAACTTCGAATTAGAGAAATGGCCTACTATGATACTGCCACAAAAACATGTCAATCCACTTTTATCTTTATCCTTTTTCCGGAAAATAAAAACAAAAATAATTCTCAAATATTTCCTTTATTTAATTTAATATAATTTATATGCAAGTTAACGTTTTTCATACTAATAAAACAGCATTTCATATTTGATAGTAAGGGTGGTCATAATTCAGTTTGAGTCGATTCTCTCCTAAAAAGAAACTAAATTAATTAAGTTAATCTTTTAAATATTAAAACCAATTAATTCGATCTTTTATTGATTAGGTTGTTGGTTTATTTGATTTTTGCCGATTTGTTTTCTTAAATATGAGATATATATGGTCAAGCACATATTATGGTGATTATATCCAACATATTTATCCAACCAATTAATCTTTGAGAAAGTTTTTCATTTTTCAAGATATCTTAATAATAATTGAATTAAATAGTGATGAATAATGTAAGAATTCAATTAAAGACAAGTAATTTTAATATGATATAGACTCTTGGACTTAGCAAAATAAAGGTATTTTATTTTATAGTATGTAGTTGGTTTGGTTCGAATTCTTTGCGATTATTTTTTTCTTTAAATTAAATTTGATCGGTTTTGAAATACAAAACCAAATCAAGCAATCAATTATTTTGTTAGTTTGGTTGGATTTTTAAGTTATTCGTATACACCGGTATTTTGGAAGAAAAAGAAGTCTTTTTTGTATTTGAGTAAAATTTACAAGGATTGTTTCAACAACCCAAAGAAGGCCCTTTCGCAAATTCACCAACCCCCAACTATTGAAAGATCCAAATCTAAATTTTATCCCATTTTAATTAGTGTTTCAACAACCCAAAAGCACCAAACCTTTTCTTCAAATCCACCAACCCCCTAAACTTTTGAAAGTCATGTTGCATCCTTTACCCAAGTTGTTTTCATATCTCAACCGCTCATTACATTTTTAATCCAACGGTCCATATTAATATCTTCACCTACCAAGAAATTGTTCACCCATTAATCAACGGTTCATATTAATCATTTAAGGGGTCCCTTATTATGTTCACCTACCAAACATTATATCCATCCCTCTATTTATACCACAACTCTTAGCTTCAATAACCAGGATCTTTCTACCCATCCTCACATTTAATTAATGACCCAATTCTTGTTTCCAAATATACCTTCAATTTTTCACTAGACAAACCAACCCCTTTACACTTTTACTCCATTTTCTTGAATCATTTCATTTCATCTCATCTACACAAAAAAAATGGCTGGTGTTGCACAAAATGGTCACCAAGAAATGGATTTTTGCATTAAAGTGGATCCATTAAACTGGGAAATGGCAGCTGATTCATTGAAAGGAAGCCATTTAGATGAAGTGAAGAAAATGGTGGCTGAGTTTAGGAAACCAGTAGTGAAACTTGGAGGTGAGACTTTGACAGTGGCTCAAGTTGCGGCTATAGCTGCAAAAGATAATGCTAAAACTGTAAAAGTGGAGCTTTCTGAAGGGGCAAGAGCTGGTGTTAAAGCTAGCAGTGATTGGGTTATGGACAGTATGGGTAAAGGAACTGATAGTTATGGTGTTACAACTGGTTTTGGTGCTACTTCACATAGGAGGACAAAGAATGGCGGTGCTCTGCAAAAGGAACTTATTAGGTAAAACCATTTCCCATCTAACTTAATTTTGCTTAACATATAATTAATACTAATATTCTACTCTTTTAAGTATGTTGTGTTTAAGGTTTAGTGAAAAATTGACAAAGGTCGTAAGCTGCCATCATGCGCGGGGTCTGGGAAGGGTTGGACCATAATGATCTATTTTACGCAGTCGTACCCTGCATTTATATAAGAAGTTGTTCCCACGGCTTAAACCTGTGACCTCCTGGTCACATGGCAACAACTTTACTAGTTACGCAAAACTACGTCAGATCCTATGAATTTTACATCTTTCTTTAATAAAAAATAAGATATTGAAAAGAAGGCCAGCAGACAATTATCTTAATATACAGCAAGCATGTTACTATTGTTATTTGTAAGTGATTGTTATTATTGTGTGGTTCTTATCTGCTCTCTTTTGAAAGTGTCAACACTGTTTACATTTATAGAACATAGTTAGAACCTTTTTAAGTTTGTACATAGATTTGGTTGAAATTTAAAAAAAAGCTTTTGAAGTTGTGTTGAAAAATAATTTTTTGAAATAGAAGTTGTGTTTTAACATGTATTTTATTCGAAAATAAATTGAAGTTTTATAATTGGAAAAGAAAATTAACCCTAAAACTGCCAAAACTAATTTTTGAGAATTTGAAAAAATAATTCAATTTTTTTTCAAAAAACTAATCATATTCCTTGAAAAAATAATATTTTCAAATTTTTGTTGATAAAAAATAGTCAAAATTTATGGCCAAACGGGAGCTATGTGCTATAGTTACCCGAAAAATAAGATACTATATTTCTTGTTGATTAATAACCACTTTTATGTTACAAAACTGTCCATAAGTTTTTGCAAATAGGAAGAAAAGGTCAATATTTTGACATGGTAAATAGACTAAAAGAATCTCACTTCTTTTTGCTAAAAGTATAAAATACTACTAAACAAAAGTAGCTGACTCCTTCTGTGCAAAAAGTCTTTACTGTAGGTGGACTTGTGTAGTCTGTAGGGTAAGAAAAAGTGGATAAATACTCACCTCATTCTTCACCAAAATGAATTTATTTTTGATTGAGCGATAAACTTTAAGAATCGAAAAATTATAGTGAAAATATATAATTAAGTGTTTAAAATGTATTATGCTAAACATATATTTTATATTTATAGAATTGGTGTGAATAAATTTTTACTAAAATAGTGTGTGGTATAGTTTAGTTGCCCCAGCTGGAGCCATCCAGAGATGAGTTAAGTGACATGTGGGCACGTGCAGACAGTTTAGCCTTTCCTACATTTTTGGTTCAGAGTGCTCACTGTCGTGCCATGTGCTACCTTCTTACATTACCAAATCCTATAAATGACAAATTCCAATAAATGCTGGCGTAATATGCCTAAATGAATTTTTTTCTCTTTTTGGGAATTGTCACTTTCTCAACAAAAATATTTAGAAAATCTTGGCTGCTTTTAGTTCTTGATTTGTTAGATTTTGGCGAAAAGATGATTTCTCTAAAGTCTTGAACACCTACCTAAGTCGCACATCTCCCTTACACATTTGTCCACAAGCTTGAAAGTGGTGTACTTTGAAAATGATGTACATAATAATGACACTCACATTTTTCAAGTGTTTCTTTTATTCTTCCTACACAGTTCCTACGTATGGCCTATTCCTCTCTTTTACTGTAGTAAAGATATCCAATAACATTATAGATTGATTTAATTACTATGATTTGATGTTGTGTGGGACTGAGCTGAGGGAAGCCCTATAAGTCACTGAAATGACTGCAGGAATGCCCTTTTTCTATCAATAGAGGAAGAAAAAAACGGGTTTTGCTCCCTTTACAATATGAAGAAAGAAATAAGAGTTGAAATATAGATCACTCACAATAGTTCGTCAAACCTCTGTATAACAGTCGCGTTTGTTCCGATATATTTTGGTGCTACAGTAAAGTGTTTTTATAGAGAACATATATTATAACATGACATAAAAAATCGATTCCGAAAAAAAACTTAGTTTTTATAGTGAATGATTTTATATAAGAAATCCGGTTTTAGAGAGGTCTACCTGTGTCTAATTTTGATGATATTGCTATGGCAGGTTCTTGAATGCTGGAGTTTTTGGCAATGGAACAGAATCATGTCACACATTACCACAATCAGGGACAAGGGCAGCTATGCTAGTTAGGATCAACACACTTCTTCAGGGATACTCTGGCATCAGATTTGAAATCTTGGAAGCAATCACTAAATTGCTTAACCACAATGTCACTCCATGTTTGCCCCTTCGCGGCACAATCACCGCCTCTGGTGATCTTGTCCCCTTGTCCTACATTGCTGGATTACTCACTGGTCGGCCTAATTCTAAAGCCGTTGGACCTAATGGCGAAACCCTCAGCGCTGAAGAAGCATTTCGTGTTGCTGGAGTTAACGGTGGATTTTTCGAGTTGCAACCTAAGGAAGGCCTTGCCCTTGTGAATGGTACCGCAGTTGGTTCTGGTTTGGCCTCAATGGTCCTCTTTGATGCTAACGTTCTCGCGGTCTTTTCTGAAGTTCTCTCAGCTATTTTCGCTGAGGTAATGAACGGAAAGCCCGAGTTCACTGACCACTTGACACACAAATTAAAGCATCACCCTGGACAAATTGAGGCTGCTGCAATTATGGAACACATTTTGGATGGTAGCTCTTATGTGAAGGCGGCTCAGAAGCTTCACGAAACGGATCCTCTTCAAAAACCAAAGCAAGATCGTTATGCCCTTAGAACATCGCCCCAGTGGCTTGGCCCTCAAATTGAGGTCATCCGTTCTGCGACCAAGATGATTGAGAGGGAGATTAATTCAGTGAACGACAACCCTTTGATCGATGTTTCAAGAAACAAGGCGTTACACGGTGGCAACTTCCAGGGCACTCCAATTGGTGTCTCTATGGACAATGCTAGATTAGCCCTTGCCTCAATAGGGAAATTGATGTTTGCCCAATTCTCCGAGCTTGTCAACGACTACTACAACAATGGGTTGCCATCAAATCTAACAGCAGGAAGGAATCCAAGCTTGGACTACGGCTTCAAGGGATCCGAGATTGCCATGGCTTCATACTGTTCAGAACTTCAATTCTTGGCAAATCCAGTAACTAACCACGTACAAAGCGCTGAGCAACACAACCAAGATGTGAACTCCTTGGGCTTAATCTCAGCTAGAAAAACAGCTGAAGCCGTTGACATCTTGAAGCTAATGTCATCCACATATTTAGTCGCACTTTGCCAAGCAATAGACTTGAGGCATTTGGAAGAAAATCTGAGGAATGCAGTCAAGAACACGGTGAGCCAAGTCGCTAAGAGAACCTTGACAATGGGTACCAATGGAGAACTTCATCCATCAAGATTCTGCGAAAAGGACTTGCTTCGAGTCGTGGACAGGGAATACGTCTTTGCATACGCTGATGACGCCTGCAGCGCTAACTACCCACTGATGCAGAAACTAAGGCAAGTCCTAGTCGACCACGCCTTACAAAATGGCGAAAATGAGAAGAACGCGAACAGCTCAATCTTCCAAAAGATACTAGCTTTTGAAGACGAGTTAAAGGCCGTGTTACCAAAAGAAGTCGAGAGCGCAAGAATCGCTCTGGAAAGTGGGAATCCTGCAATTGGCAACAGGATAAAGGAATGCAGATCTTATCCACTCTACAGGTTTGTTAGAGAAGAACTTGGAGCTGAATTATTGACAGGAGAAAAAGTCAGGTCACCAGGTGAAGAATGTGACAAAGTGTTCACAGCAATGTGCAATGGACAAATTATTGATTCATTGTTAGAATGTCTCAAGGAATGGAATGGCGCACCTCTTCCAATCTGTTAGAAGTTGGTTCTCAGACAACAGGATCTTTGTTAATGTTTGTCAATTACCTGTTATTTTTCTATTAATTTTTCTATTTTTACTTTTCCTTTTTGGGGTTGATTAAATGTAAACTCTCATGAATATGTTGGTTTGTAGTTATATAAGTCTCCTTTCAGTAAAAATAAATGAAAAGTGACATTGTGCTTATATGTTCTTGAAAATTTACTCTCTCATTAGTGTATTAAGCAGATATTGTCGTCGTTAATATTTTGGCATAAATATGCTTATGTCGTCCAATACTTGCTTCAAATATGACTTTAATTTAATACCTCATATGGAGGGTATATTCGGTCTCACACTCATACTTTGAGGGCATATTTGACCCATTAATGTTCTTAAGCTTTTATATTATTATTATCTTATTTAGTTCACGGTAATACAACAGAAGTTTGTAATGATAAAATCCCCTTCAAATGGATTTTTTTTTTTTTTTGTAAATCTTAAATATGAACAAAGAGAAGCAAAATGTAGAAAAACCTATATCATTTTATTTAGGAGTCCATTTCTCAAATTGTCACTCAACTATTCGAAATTACCTACTAAAGTCATTTTTCTTTTGTTTTTAACTACAAAGTCACTCAACTATGTCTATAACACTCTGAAGGTCACTGAACTAAATTTCTCAAACTTTTGATTGCCAAATACCTATTTTACCATCTAAATTATCAAGTTTTATCTTCTTTTTATTTTTGTAAACTTTTAAATATTATGATATTTTTATCTTTTTAATTCATACTATGGACTTACCTATAGAATAAATAAGTTTTAGTTATTGATTATAAAGTAAGTTTAAGCGTGTATAATGTTGAAATAATAAAATATTAAGCATAGTAAAAAAATTATTAGAACAATTTTTTCGCAATAATAATTTTGATATTAAGAACAAAAACTCAAAAAAAATATTTACACTATTGAGAATGAAAGAAATAAAGGTTTTATAATATATATTCTACGCATGTATTATAAAAATAATATTTAAAATAAAGGTATATTTATAATATACATGATATATTCTTAATAATTATGCTCAATTCTATTTTTTTGACATTATATATGCTAGAAAATAATTTTTTATTTTTTATTTTATAGATAAAATATGTTTGTTCTATATGTAAGTCCATAATATCAAATACCTATTTTAGAAGGTAAAATTGGTATTTGACAGTTAAAAGTTTGAGCAATTTTGTGAGTGCTATAAATATAGTTAAGTAACTTTTCTGTTACAAACGAAATTAAGATTACTTTACTTGATATTTATAGTTGAGTGACCATTTAAATAATGAACTCCACTCTTTTATTTAGAATAAAGAAACTATTTTGTTTCCTTTCTTATCACTTGTCCACTTACAAACATTGAAAATTAGCACAAAAGAGAAGCATGCAGTGATAAAAAAAATTGAATTGGTTGGTGAGAGGACCCCATATTGCATAAAAACCAAAATGCAAAGGGACCCTACCCACCGATTCTGAGTTCGAGATCTGAGAAAACTATGTCGACATTGTGTTTGGTTTGATTTTGGTTTTCAAAATAATATTTGAAAATGTTACATCAATTTACCTAACAAAACTTGGAATTCAATTAGTTCTGTCTATGGGAGAAATGTATAATATTAGTGTAATTTGATCGATTTTTAATCAAATATACCATCTACACACTAATTATATTTTGATCAACCACACAATAATTACTCGTTGTTTACTTTTTTCTGAAATTACGCTGTGGCGTTTAGTTTCAAGATTTTGATTGAAATGACATAACTGTGTAATTATACTTGTGCAATCAAACAGTAAATTTGTAATTACACTATGACAAATAAATAGGTCATCATAATTACACAATTATATAATTACTAGGTTGTGTTGTGTAATTACTACACTAGTAATTACACCAATTCTAATTTCTAGCATGTGAAATGATCAATTTTTGTGTACACAAATCAAGCATATGTAGATGTGTGTGACATACATTGTGTTTCTTTTCTTAGTAAGAAATTAGAATTAATTTTATACACGGTCACAGAAAATAATTCTGTTTAATTAAAGTCATTGAATTTACTTGTTGCATAATAATATACAAAACTATTTTTTGTCTTATTAAAGTTATTGCACCTTATCACTTATATATATATATATATATATATATATATATA